>JAWNNV010000660.1:0-55400 GCA_035044485.1 Scaptomyza reducta | reverse complement strand
GAACCCATACCTTTGTCAAAACTGAACCAATTTTCAAAAGGAAAGGCGTTTTAGTCGTGGCTCGATCTCAATAGTTAATACGCATTCATAGTAGGAAATGTTTTTTTTTTCGAAATTTATGTTAAAACTTTCAGAACCTATAACTTTGTCAAAACTTTCAGAACCTATAACTTTGTCAATTTTTTCCGAACCTTTAACTGTGTCAAAACTTTCCGAACCTATAACTTTGTCAAAACTGAACCGATTTTCAAAAGGAAAGGCGTTTTAGTTGGCTCTATCTCAATAATTAAACCGCATTCATAGTTGAAAATCTTATTTTTTTCGAAATTTATGTGTAAACTTTCCGAACCTATAACTTTGTCAAAACTTTCCGAACCTATAACTATGTCAAAACTTTCCGAACCTATAACTTTGTCAAAACTGAACCGATTTTCAAAAGGAAATGCGTTTTAGTCGTGGCTCGATGTCAATAATTAAACCGCATTCATAGTTGGAAATGTTTTTTTTTCGAAATTCATATCAAATCTTTCCGAACCTATAACTTTGTCAATTTATTCCGAACCTTTAACTGTGTCAAAACTTTCCGAACCTATAACTTTGTCAAAACTAAACCGATTTTCAAAAGGAAAGGCGTTTTAGTCGTGGCTCGATCCAATAATTAAACCGCATTCATAGTTGGAAATGTTTTTTTTTCGAAATTTATGTTAAAATTTTCAGAACCTATAACTTTGTCAAAACTTTCCGAATCTATAACTATGTCAATACTTTCCGAACCTATAACTTTGTCAAAACTGAACCGATTTTCAAAAGGAAAGGCGTTTTAGTCGTGGCTCGATCTTAATAATTAAACCGCATTCATAGTTGCAAATGTTTTTTTTTTCGAAATTCATGTCAAAACTTTCCGAACCTATAAATACGTCAAAACTTTCAGAACCTATAACTTTGTCAAAACTGAACCGATTTTCAAAAGGAAAGGAGTTTTAGTCGTGGCTCGATCTCAATAATTAAACCGAATTCATAGTTGGAATTTTTTTTTTTTCGAAATTCATGTTAAAACTTTCCGAACCTGTAAATTTGTCTAAACTTTCCAAACCTATAACTATGTCAAAACTTTCGGAACCTATAACTTTGTCAAAACTGAACCGATTTTCAAAAGGAAAGGCGTTTTAGTCGTGGCTCGATCTCAATAATTAAACCGCATTCATAGTTGGAAATGTTTTTTTTTCAAATTTTTGTGTTAAAACTTTCAAAACCTATAACTTTGTCAAAACTTTCCGAATCTATAACTATGTCAAAACTTTCCGAACCTATAACTTTGTCAAAACTGAACCGATTTTCAAAAGGAAAGGCGTTTTAGTCGTGGCTCGATCTCAATAATTAAACCGCATTCATAGTAGGAAATGTTTTTTTTTTCGAAATTCATGTCAAAACTTTCCGAACATATAACTTTGTCAATTTTTTCCGAACCTCTAACTGTGTCAAAACTTTCCGAACCTATAACTTTGTCAAAACTGAACCGATTTTCAAAAGGAAAGGCGTTTTAGTCGTGGCTCGATCTCAATAATTAATACGCATTCATAGTTGGAAATGTTTATTTTTTTTTCGAAATTCATGTCAAAACTTTCAGAACCTATAACTTTGTCACAACTTTCCGAATGTATAACTATGTCAAAACTTTCCGAACCTATAACTTTGTCAAAACTGAACCGATTTTCAAAAGGAAAGGCGTTTTAGTCGTGGCTCGATCTCAATAGTTAATACGCATTCATAGTTGGAAATGTTTATTTTTTTAATTCATGTAAAACTTTCAGAACCTATAACTTTGTCAAAACTTTCCGAATCTATAACTATGTCAAAACTTTCCGAACCCATAACTTTGTCAAAACTGAACCGATTTTCAAAAGGAAAGGCGTTTTAGTCGTGGCTCGATCTTAATAATTAAACCGCATTCATAGTTGCAAATGTTTTTTTTTTCGAAATTCATGTCAAAACTTTCCGAACCTATAAATATGTCAAAATTTCAGAACCTATAACTTTGTCAAAACTGAACCGATTTTCAAAAGGAAAGGCGTTTTAGTGGTGGCTCGATCTCAATAATTAAACCGCATTCATAGTTGGAAATGTTTTTTTTTTTTCGAAATTCATGTCAAAACTTTCCGAACCTATAACTTTGTCAATTTTTTCCGAACCTTTAACTGTGTCAAAACTTTCCAAACCTATAACTTTGTCAAAACTTTCCGAACCCATACCTTTGTCAAAACTGAACCAATTTTCAAAAGGAAAGCCGTTTTAGTCGTGGCTCGATCTCAATAATTAAACCGCATTCATAGTTGGAAATGTTTTTTTTCTTTTCGAAATTCATGTTAAATCTTTCCGAACCTATAAATATGTCAAAATTTTCAGAACCTATAACTTTGTCAAAACTGAACCGATTTTCAAAAGGAAAGGCGTTTTAGTCGTGGCTCGATTTCAATAATTAAACCGCATTCATAGTTGCAAATTTTTTTTTTCGAAATTCATGTCAAAACTTTCCGAACCTATAAATATGTCAAAACTTTCCGAATCTATAAGTTTGTCAAAACTTTCCAAACCTATAACTATGTCAATTTTTTCCGAACCTTTAACTGTGTCAAAACTTTCCGAACCTATAACTTTGTCAAAACTGAACCGATTTTCAAAAGGAAAGGCGTTTTAGTCGTGGCTCGATCTCAATAATTAAACCGAATTCATAGTTGCAAATTTTTTTTTTTCCAAATTCATGTCAAAACTTTCCGAACCTATAAATATGTCAAAACTTTCCGAACCTATGACTTTGTCAAAACTGAACCGATTTTCAAAAGGAAATGCGTTTTAGTGTTGGCTCGATCTCAATAATTAAACCGCATTCATAGTTGGAAATATTTTTTTTTTCGAAATTCATATTAAAACTTTTCGAACCTGTAACTTTGTCGAAACTTTCCAAACCTATAACTATGTCAAAACTTTCCGAACCTATAACTTTGTCAAAACTGAATCGATTTTCAAAAGGAAAGGCGTTTTAGTCGTGGCTTGATCTCAATAATTAAACCGCATTCATAGTTGGAAATGTTTTTTTTTTCGAAATTCATGTCAAAACTTTCCGAACCTATAACTTTGTCAATTTTTTCCGAACCTTTAACTGTGTCAAAACTTTCCGAACCTATAACTTTGTCAAAACTGAACCGATTTTCAAAAGGAAATGCGTTTTAGTCGTGGCTCGATCTCAATAATTAAACCGCATTCATAGTTGGAAATGTTTTTTTCGAAATTTATGTTAAAACTTTCAGAACCTATAACTTTGTCAAAACTTTCCGAATCTATAACTATGTCAAAACTTTCCGAACCTACAACTTTGTCAAAACTGAACCGATTTTCAAAAGGAAAGGCGTTTTAGTCGTGGCTCGATCTTAATAATTAAACCGCATTCATAGTTGCAAATGTTTTTTTTTTCGAAATTCATGTCAAAACTTTCCGAACCTATAAATATGTCAAAATTTCAGAACCTATATCTTTGTCAAAACTAAACCTATTTTCAAAAGGAAAGGCGTTTTAGTCGTGGCTCGATCTCAATAATTAAACCGCATTCATAGTAGGAAATGTTTTTTTTTTCGAAATTCATGTCAAAACTTTCAGAACCTATAACTTTGTCAATTTTTTCCGAACCTTTAACTGTGTCAAAACTTTCCGAACCTATAACTTTGTCAAAACTGAACCGATTTTCAAAAGGAAAGGCATTTTAGTCGTGGCTCGATCTCAATAGTTAATACGCATTCATAGTTGGAAATGTTTTTTTTTTCGAAATTCATGTCAAAACTATCCGAACCTATAACTTTGTCAATTTTTTCCGAACCTTTAACTGTGTCAAAACTTTCCAAACCTATAACTTTGTCAAAACTTTCCGAACCCATACCTTTGTCAAAACTGAACCAATTTTCAAAAGGAAAGGCGTTTTAGTCGTGGCTCGATCTCAATAGTTAATACGCATTCATAGTAGGAAATGTTTTTTTTTCGAAATTTATGTTAAAACTTTCAGAACCTATAACTTTGTCAAAACTTTCAGAACCTATAACTTTGTCAATTTTTTCCGAACCTTTAACTGTGTCAAAACTTTCCGAACCTATAACTTTGTCAAAACTGAACCGATTTTCAAAAGGAAAGGCGTTTTAGTTGGCTCTATCTCAATAATTAAACCGCATTCATAGTTGAAAATCTTATTTTTTTCGAAATTTATGTGTAAACTTTCCGAACCTATAACTTTGTCAAAACTTTCCGAACCTATAACTATGTCAAAACTTTCCGAACCTGTAACTTTGTCAAAACTGAACCGATTTTCAAAAGGAAATGCGTTTTAGTCGTGGCTCGATGTCAATAATTAAACCGCATTCATAGTTGGAAATGTTTTTTTTTCGAAATTCATATCAAATCTTTCCGAACCTATAACTTTGTCAATTTATTCCGAACCTTTAACTGTGTCAAAACTTTCCGAACCTATAACTTTGTCAAAACTAAACCGATTTTCAAAAGGAAAGGCGTTTTAGTCGTGGCTCGATCCAATAATTAAACCGCATTCATAGTTGGAAATGTTTTTTTTTCGAAATTTATGTTAAAATTTTCAGAACCTATAACTTTGTCAAAACTTTCCGAATCTATAACTATGTCAATACTTTCCGAACCTATAACTTTGTCAAAACTGAACCGATTTTCAAAAGGAAAGGCGTTTTAGTCGTGGCTCGATCTTAATAATTAAACCGCATTCATAGTTGCAAATGTTTTTTTTTTCGAAATTCATGTCAAAACTTTCCGAACCTATAAATACGTCAAAACTTTCAGAACCTATAACTTTGTCAAAACTGAACCGATTTTCAAAAGGAAAGGAGTTTTAGTCGTGGCTCGATCTCAATAATTAAACCGAATTCATAGTTGGAATTTTTTTTTTTTCGAAATTCATGTTAAAACTTTCCGAACCTGTAAATTTGTCTAAACTTTCCAAACCTATAACTATGTCAAAACTTTCGGAACCTATAACTTTGTCAAAACTGAACCGATTTTCAAAAGGAAAGGCGTTTTAGTCGTGGCTCGATCTCAATAATTAAACCGCATTCATAGTTGGAAATGTTTTTTTTTTTCAAATTTTTGTGTTAAAACTTTCAGAACCTATAACTTTGTCAAAACTTTCCGAATCTATAACTATGTCAAAACTTTCCGAACCTATAACTTTGTCAAAACTGAACCGATTTTCAAAAGGAAAGGCGTTTTAGTCGTGGCTCGATCTCAATAATTAAACCGCATTCATAGTTGCAAATGTTTTTTTGTTCGAAATTCATGTCAAAACTTTCCGAACCTATAAATATGTCAAAATTTTCAGAACCTATAACTTTGTCAAAACTGAACCGATTTTCAAATGGAAAGGCGTTTTAGTCGTGGCTCGATCTCAATAATTATACCACATTCATAGTTAGAAATGTTTTTTTTTTTCGAAATTCATGTCAAAACTTTCAGAACCTATAACTTTGTCAATTTTTTCCGAACGTTTAACTGTGTCAAAACTTTCCAAACCTATAACTTTGTCAAAACTTTCCTAACCCATACCTTTGTCAATACTGAACCAATTTTCAAAAGGAAAGCCGTTTTAGTCGTGGCTCGATCTCAATAATTAAACCGCATTCATAGTTGGAAATGTTTTTTTTTTTCGAAATTTTTGTTAAAACTTTCCGAACCTATAACTTTGTCAAAACTTTCCGAACCTATAACTATGTCAAAACTTTCCGAACATATAACTTTGTCAAAACTGAACCGATTTTCAAAAGGAAAGGTATTTTAGTCGTTGCTCGATCTCAATAATTAAACCGAATTCATAGTTGGAAATGGTTTTTTTTTCGAAATTCAAGTTAAAACTTTCCGAACATATAACTTTGTCAAAACTTTCCAAACCTATAACTTTGTCAAAACTGAATCGATTTTCAAAAGGAAAGGCGTTTTAGTCGTGGCTCGATCTCAATAATTAAACCGCATTCATAATTGAAAATGTTTTTTTTTTTTAAATTCATGTTAAAACTTTCCGTACCTATAACTTTGTCTAACCTTTCCGAACCTATAACTATGTCAAAACTTTCCGAACCTATAACTTTATCAAAACTGAACCGATTTTCAAAAGGAAAGGTATTGTAGTCGTGGCTCAATCTTAATAATTAAACCGCATTCATAGTTAAAAATGTTTTTTTTTTCGAAATTCGTGTTAAAACTTTCCGAACCTATAACTTTGTCATAACTTTCCGAACGTATAACTATGTCAAAACTTTCCGAACATATAACTTTATCAAAACTGAACCGATTAAAAAAAACGAAAGACGTTTTAGTTCGTGCCTCAATCTCAATAATTAAACCGCATTATTAGTTGGAAATGGTTTTTATTTTATTAGAAATTCATGTCAAAATTTTCCGAACCTATAACTTTATCAAAACTGAACCGATTTTCAAAAGGAAAGGCGTTTTAGTCGTGGCTCGATCCAATAATTAAACCGCATTCATAGTGGGAAATGTTTTTTTTTCGAAATTTATGTTAAAATTTTCAGAACCTATAACTTTGTCAAAACTTTCCGAATCTATAACTATGTCAAATACTTTCCGAACCTATAACTTTGTCAAAACTGAACCGATTTTCAAAAGGAAAGGCGTTTTAGTCGTGGCTCGATCTCAATAATTAAACCGCATTCATAGTAGGAAATGTTTTTTTTTCGAAATTCATGTCAAAACTTAGAACCTATAACTTTGTCAATATTTTTCCGAACCTTTAACTGTGTCAAAACTTTCCGAACCTATAACTTTGTCAAAACTGAACCGATTTTCAAAGGAAAGGCGTTTTAGTCGTGGCTCGATCTCAATAGTTAATACGCATTCATAGTTGGAAATGTTTTTTTTTTCGAAATTCATGTCAAAACTATCCGAACCTATAACTTTGTCAATTTTTTCCGAACCTTTAACTGTGTCAAAACTTTCCAAACCTATAACTTTGTCAAAACTTTCCGAACCCATACCTTTGTCAAAACTAACCAATTTTCAAAAGGAAAGGCGTTTTAGTCGTGGCTCGATCTCAATAGTTAATACGCATTCATAGTAGGAAATGTTTTTTTTTCGAAATTTATGTTAAAACTTTCAGAACCTATAACTTTGTCAAAACTTTCAGAACCTATAACTTTGTCAATTTTTTCCGAACCTTTAACTGTGTCAAAACTTTCCGAACCTATAACTATGTCAAAACTGAACCGATTTTCAAAAGGAAAGGCGTTTTAGTTGGCTCTATCTCAATAATTAAACCGCATTCATAGAATCTTATTTTTTTCAGAAATTTATGTGTAAACTTTCCCAAACTATAACTTTGTCAAAACTTTCCGAACCTATAACTATGTCAAAACTTTCCGAACCTATAACTTTGTCAAAACTGAACCGATTTTCAAAAGGAAATGCGTTTTAGTCGTGGCTCATGTCAATAATTAAACCGCATTCATAGTTGGAAATGTTTTTTTTTTCGAAATTCATATCAAATCTTTCCGAACCTATAACTTTGTCAATTTATTCCGAACCTTTAACTGTGTCAAAACTTTCCGAACCTATAACTTTGTCAAAACTAAACCGATTTTCAAAAGGAAAGGCGTTTTAGTCGTGGCTCGATGTCAATAATTAAACCGCATTCATAGTTGGAAATGTTTTTTTTTCGAAATTTATGTTAAAATTTTCAGAACCTATAACTTTGTCAAAACTTTCCGAATCTATAACTATGTCAAGACTTTCCGAACCTATAACTTTGTCAAAACTGAACCGATTTTCAAAAGGAAAGGCGTTTTAGTCGTGGCTCGATCTCAATAATTAAACCGCATTCATAGTTGCAAATGTTTTTTTGTTCGAAATTCATGTCAAAACTTTCCGAACCTATAAATATGTCAAAATTTTCAGAACCTATAACTTTGTCAAAACTGAACCGATTTTCAAATGGAAAGGCGTTTTAGTCGTGGCTCGATCTCAATAATTATACCACATTCATAGTTAGAAATGTTTTTTTTTTCGAAATTCATGTCAAAACTTTCAGAACCTATAACTTTGTCAATTTTTTCCGAACGTTTAACTGTGTCAAAACTTTCCAAACCTATAACTTTGTCAAAACTTTCCTAACCCATACCTTTGTCAATACTGAACCAATTTTCAAAAGGAAAGCCGTTTTAGTCGTGGCTCGATCTCAATAATTAAACCGCATTCATAGTTGGAAATGTTTTTTTTTTTCGAAATTTTTGTTAAAACTTTCCGAACCTATAACTTTGTCAAAACTTTTCCGAACCTATAACTATGTCAAAACTTTCCGAACATATAACTTTGTCAAAACTGAACCGATTTTCAAAAGGAAAGGTATTTTAGTCGTTGCTCGATCTCAATAATTAAACCGAATTCATAGTTGGAAATGGTTTTTTTTTCGAAATTCAAGTTAAAACTTTCCGAACATATAACTTTGTCAAAACTTTCCAAACCTATAACTTTGTCAAAACTGAATCGATTTTCAAAAGGAAAGGCGTTTTAGTCGTGGCTCGATCTCAATAATTAAACCGCATTCATAATTGAAAATGTTTTTTTTTTTAAATTCATGTTAAAACTTTCCGTACCTATAACTTTGTCTAACCTTTCCGAACCTATAACTATGTCAAAACTTTCCGAACCTATAACTTTATCAAAACTGAACCGATTTTCAAAAGGAAAGGTATTGTAGTCGTGGCTCAATCTTAATAATTAAACCGCATTCATAGTTAAAAATGTTTTTTTTTTCGAAATTCGTGTTAAAACTTTCCGAACCTATAACTTTGTCATAACTTTCCGAACGTATAACTATGTCAAAACTTTCCGAACATATAACTTTATCAAAACTGAACCGATTAAAAAAAAGAAAGACGTTTTAGTCGTGCCTCAATCTCAATAATTAAACCGCATTATTAGTTGGAAATGGTTTTTATTTTATTAGAAATTCATGTCAAAACTTTCCGAACCTATAACTTTATCAAAACTGAACCGATTTTCAAAAGGAAAGGCGTTTTAGTCGTGGCTCGATCCAATAATTAAACCGCATTCATAGTGGGAAATGTTTTTTTTTCGAAATTTATGTTAAAATTTTCAGAACCTATAACTTTGTCAAAACTTTCCGAATCTATAACTATGTCAATACTTTCCGAACCTATAACTTTGTCAAAACTGAACCGATTTTCAAAAGGAAAGGCGTTTTAGTCGTGGCTCGATCTCAATAATTAAACCGCATTCATAGTAGGAAATGTTTTTTTTTTCGAAATTCATGTCAAAACTTTCAGAACCTATAACTTTGTCAATTTTTTCCGAACCTTTAACTGTGTCAAAACTTTCCGAACCTATAACTTTGTCAAAACTGAACCGATTTTCAAAAGGAAAGGCGTTTTAGTCGTGGCTCGATCTCAATAGTTAATACGCATTCATAGTTGGAAATGTTTTTTTTTTCGAAATTCATGTCAAAACTATCCGAACCTATAACTTTGTCAATTTTTTCCGAACCTTTAACTGTGTCAAAACTTTCCAAACCTATAACTTTGTCAAAACTTTCCGAACCCATACCTTTGTCAAAACTGAACCAATTTTCAAAAGGAAAGGCGTTTTAGTCGTGGCTCGATCTCAATAGTTAATACGCATTCATAGTAGGAAATGTTTTTTTTTCGAAATTTATGTTAAAACTTTCAGAACCTATAACTTTGTCAAAACTTTCAGAACCTATAACTTTGTCAATTTTTTCCGAACCTTTAACTGTGTCAAAACTTTCCGAACCTATAACTATGTCAAAACTGAACCGATTTTCAAAAGGAAAGGCGTTTTAGTTGGCTCTATCTCAATAATTAAACCGCATTCATAGTTGAAAATCTTATTTTTTTCGAAATTTATGTGTAAACTTTCCGAACCTATAACTTTGTCAAAACTTTCCGAACCTATAACTATGTCAAAACTTTCCGAACCTATAACTTTGTCAAAACTGAACCGATTTTCAAAAGGAAATGCGTTTTAGTCGTGGCTCGATGTCAATAATTAAACCGCATTCATAGTTGGAAATGTTTTTTTTTCGAAATTCATATCAAATCTTTCCGAACCTATAACTTTGTCAATTTATTCCGAACCTTTAACTGTGTCAAAACTTTCCGAACCTATAACTTTGTCAAAACTAAACCGATTTTCAAAAGGAAAGGCGTTTTAGTCGTGGCTCGATGTCAATAATTAAACCGCATTCATAGTTGGAAATGTTTTTTTTTCGAAATTTATGTTAAAATTTTCAGAACCTATAACTTTGTCAAAACTTTCCGAATCTATAACTATGTCAATACTTTCCGAACCTATAACTTTGTCAAAACTGAACCGATTTTCAAAAGGAAAGGCGTTTTAGTGTCCGTGGCTCGATCTCACATGAATTAAACCGAATTCATAGTTGGAATTTTTTTTTTTTCCGAAATTCATTGTTAAAACTTTCCGAACCTGTAAATTTGTCTAAACTTTCCAAACCTATAACTATGTCAAAACTTTCGGAACCTATAACTTTGTCAAAACTGAACCGATTTTCAAAACGAAAGGCGTTTTGGTCGTGGCTCGATCTCAATAATTAAACCGCATTCATAGTTGGAAATGTTTTTTTTTTCAAATTTTTGTGCTAAAACTTTCAGAACCTATAACTTTGTCAAAACTTTCCGAATCTATAACTATGTCAAAACTTTCCGAACCTATAACTTTGTCAAAACTGAACCGATTTTCAAAAGGAAAGGCGTTTTAGTCGTGGCTCGATCTCAATAATTAAACCGCATTCATAGTTGCAAATGTTTTTTTGTTCGAAATTCATGTCAAAACTTTCCGAACCTATAAATATGTCAAAATTTTCAGAACCTATAACTTTGTCAAAACTGAACCGATTTTCAAATGGAAAGGCGTTTTAGTCGTGGCTCGATCTCAATAATTATACCACATTCATAGTTAGAAATGTTTTTTTTTTCGAAATTCATGTCAAAACTTTCAGAACCTATAACTTTGTCAATTTTTTCCGAACCTTTAACTGTGTCAAAACTTTCCAAACCTATAACTTTGTCAAAACTTTCCTAACCCATACCTTTGTCAATACTGAACCAATTTTCAAAAGGAAAGCCGTTTTAGTCGTGGCTCGATCTCAATAATTAAACCGCATTCATAGTTGGAAATGTTTTTTTTTTTCGAAATTTTTGTTAAAACTTTCCGAACCTATAGCTTTGTCAAAACTTTCCGAACCTATAACTATGTCAAAACTTTCCGAACATATAACTTTGTCAAAACTGAACCGATTTTCAAAAGGAAAGGTATTTTAGTCGTTGCTCGATCTCAATAATTAAACCGAATTCATAGTTGGAAATGGTTTTTTTTTCGAAATTCAAGTTAAAACTTTCCGAACATATAACTTTGTCAAAACTTTCCAAACCTATAACTTTGTCAAAACTGAATCGATTTTCAAAAGGAAAGGCGTTTTAGTCGTGGCTCGATCTCAATAATTAAACCGCATTCATAATTGAAAATGTTTTTTTTTTTAAATTCATGTTAAAACTTTCCGTACCTATAACTTTGTCTAACCTTTCCGAACCTATAACTATGTCAAAACTTTCCGAACCTATAACTTTATCAAAACTGAACCGATTTTCAAAAGGAAAGGTATTTTAGTCGTGGCTCAATCTTAATAAATAAACCGCATTCATAGTTAAAAATGTTTTTTTTTTTCGAAATTCGTGTTAAAACTTTCCGAACCTATAACTTTGTCATAACTTTCCGAACGTATAACTATGTCAAAACTTTCCGAACATATAACTTTATCAAAACTGAACCGATTAAAAAAAAGAAAGACGTTTTAGTCGTGCCTCAATCTCAATAATTAAACCGCATTATTAGTTGGAAATGGTTTTTATTTTATTAGAAATTCATGTCAAAACTTTCCGAACCTATAACTTTATCAAAACTGAACCGATTAAAAAAAAGAAAGGCGTTTTAGTCGTGGCTCAATCTTAATAATTAAACCGAATTCATAGTTGGAAATGTTTTTTTTTTTTCGAAATTCAAGTTAAAACTTTCCTAACCTATAACTTTGTCAAAACTTTCCGAACCTAAAACTTTGTCAAAACTGAATGGATTTTCAAAATGAAATGCGTTTTAGTCGTGGCTCGATCTCAATAATTAAACCGCATTCAGAGTTGGAAATGTTTTTTTTTTTAATTCATGTTAAAACTTTCCGAACTTATAAAATTATCAAATTTTTCCTAACCTATAACTTTGTCAAAACTTTCTGAACATAAACCTTTGTCAAAACTGAACCGATTTTCAAAAGGAAAGGCGTTTTAGTCGTGGCTCAATCTCAATAATTAAACCGCATTCATATTTGGAAATGTTTTTTATTTCGCAATTCCTTTCAAAACTTTCCGAACCTATAACTTTATCAAAACTGAACCGATTTTCAAAAGGAAAGGCGTTTTAGTCGTGGCTCGATCTCAATAATTAAACCGAATTCATAGTTGGAAATGTTTTTTTTTCGAAATTCATGTTACAGACTTTCCGAACATATAACTATGTCAAAACTATGTCGTGGCTCGATCTCAATAATTAAACCGAATTCATAGTTGGAAATGTTTTTTTTTTTAAATCCATATTAAAACTTTCCGAACCTATAAATTTGTCGAAACTTTCCGAACCTATAAGTATGTCAAAACTTTCCGAACCTATAACTTTGTCAACAATGAACCGATTTTCAAAAGAAAAGGCGTTTTAGTCGTGGCTCGATCTCAATAATTAAACACAATTCATAGTTGGAAATGTTTTTTTTTTGTCGAAATTAATGTCAAAACTTTCCGAACATATAACTTTGTCAAAACTGAACCGATTTTCAAAACGAAAGGCGTTTTCGTCGTGGCTCGTTCTCAATAATTATACTGCTTTCATAGATAGAATTATTTTTTTTTCGAAATTTATGTCCAAAACTTTCCGATCTTATAACTTTATCATATTTTTCCGAACATTAACTTTGTCAAACCTGAACCGATTTTTAAAAGGAAAGGCTTTTAGGTCGTGGCTCGATCTCAATAATTAAACCGCATTCATAGATGGAAATGTTTTTTTTTCGAAATTCATGTCAAAACTTTCCGAACCTATAACTTTATCAAAACTGAACCGATTTTCAAAAGGAAAGGTATTTTAGTCGTGGCTCAATCTTAATAATTAAACCGAATTCATAGTTGGAAATGTTTTTTTTTTTCGAAATTCAAGTTAAAACTTTCCTAACCTATAACTTTGTCAAAACTTTCCGAACCTAAACCTTTGTCAAAACTGAATGGATTTTCAAAATGAAATGCGTTTTAGTCGTGGCTCGATCTCAATAATTAAACCGCATTCAGAGTTGGAAATGTTTTTTTTTTTAATTCATGTTAAAACTTTCCGAACTTATAAAATTATCAAATTTTTCCTAACCTATAACTTTGTCAAAACTTTCTGAACATAAACCTTTGTCAAAACTGAACCGATTTTCAAAAGGAAAGGCGTTTTAGTCGTGGCTCAATCTCAATAATTAAACCGCATTCATATTTGGAAATGTTTTTTATTTCGCAATTCCTTTCAAAACTTTCCGAACCTATAACTTTTTCAAAACTTTCCGAACTTATAACTTTGTAAAAACTTTCCGAACGTATAGCTGTGTCAAAACTTTCCGAACATATAACTTTGCCAAAACTGAACCGATTTACAGAAGGAAATGCTATTTAGTCGTGGCTCGATCTCAATAATTAAACCGAATTCATAGTAGAAAATTATTTTTTTTTTTTTTTGAAATTCATGTCAAAACTTTCCGAACCTATAACTTTGCCAATTTTTTCCGAACCTATAACTTTGTCAAAACTTTCTGAACCTTTAACTTTGTCAAAACTGAACCGATTTTCAAAAGGAAATGCGTTTTAGTCGTGGCTCGATCTCAATAATTAAACCGAATTCATAGTTGGAAATGTTTTTTTTTTTTTTAAATTCAAGTTATAACTTTCCGAACCTATAACTTTGTCAAAACTGAACCGGTTTTCTAAAAGAAATGCGTTTTAGTCGTGGCTCGATCTTAATAATTAAACCGCATTCATAGTTAGAAATGTTTTTTTTTTTCGAAATTCATGTCAAAACTTTCCGAACCTATAACTTTATCAAAACTTTCCGAACCTATAACTATGTCAAAACTTTCCGAACATATAACTTTGTCAAAACTGAACCGATTTTCAAAGGAGAGGCGTTTTAGTCGTGGCTCGATCTCAATAATTAAACCGCATTCATAGTTGGAAAAGTTTTTTTTTTCGAAATTCGTTTCAACACTTTCCGAACCTATAACTTTTTCAAAACTTTCCGAACATAAACTTTATCAAATTTTTCCGAACCTATAACTATGTCAAAACTTTCCGAACATATAACTTTGTCAAAACTGAACCGATTTTCAACAGGAAAGGCGTTTTAGTCGTGGCTCGATCTCAATAATTAAACCGAATTCATAGTTGGAAATGATTTTTTTTTCGAAATGCAAGTTAAAACTTTCCGAACATATAACTATGTCAAAACTTTCCGAACCTATAACTTTCTCAAAACTAAATTGGTTTTCAAAAGGAAAGGCGTTTTAGTCGTGGCTCGATCTCAATAATTAAACCGCATTCATAATTGAAAATGTTTTTTTTTTTTAAATTCATATTAAAACTTTCCGTACCTATAAATTTGTCAAACCTTTCCCATCCTATAACTATGTCAAAACTTTCCGAACCTATAACTTTATCAAAACTGAACCGATTTTCAAAAGGAAAGGCGTTTTAGTCGTGGCTCGATCTCAATAATTAAACCGAATTCATAGTTGGAAATGTTTTTTTTTTCGAAATTCATGTTACAACTTTCCGAACATATAACTATGTCAAAACTATGTCGTGGCTCGATCTCAATAATTAAACCGAATTCATAGTTGGAAATGTTTTTTTTTTTTAAATCCATATTAAAACTTTCCGAACCTATAAATTTGTCGAAACTTTCCGAACCTATAAGTATGTCAAAACTTTCCGAACCTATAACTTTGTCAACAATGAACCGATTTTCAAAAGAAAAGGCGTTTTAGTCGTGGCTCGATCTCAATAATTAAACACAATTCATAGTTGGAAATGTTTTTTTTTTGTCGAAATTAATGTCAAAACTTTCCGAACATATAACTTTGTCAAAACTGAACCGATTTTCAAAACGAAAGGCGTTTTCGTCGTGGCTCGTTCTCAATAATTATACTGCTTTCATAGATAGAATTATTTTTTTTTCGAAATTTATGTCCAAAACTTTCCGATCTTATAACTTTATCATATTTTTCCGAACATATAACTTTGTCAAACCTGAACCGATTTTTAAAAGGAAAGGCTTTTAGGTCGTGGCTCGATCTCAATAATAAAACCGCATTCATAGATGGAAATGTTTTTTTTTCGAAATTCATGTCAAAACTTTCCGAACCTATAACTTTTTCAAAACTTTCCGAACTTATAACGTTGTCAAAACTTTCCGAACATATAACTTTGTCAAAACTGAACCGATTTTTAAAAGGAAAGGCTTTTAGGTCGTGGCTCGATCTTAATAATTAAACCGCATTCATAGTTGAAAATGTTTTTTTTTTTAAATTCATGTTAAATCTTTCCGAACTTATAATTTTGTCAAAACTTACCGAACCTATAACTATGTCAAAACTTTCCGAACCTATTACTTTGTCAAAACTGAACCGATTTTCAAAAGGAAAGGCGTTTTAGTAGTGGCTCGATGTCAATAATTAAACCGCATTCATAGTTGGAAATGTTTTTTTTTTCGAAATTCATGTTACAACTTTCCGAACATATAACTTTGTCAAAACATTCCGAACCTATAACTTTGAAAAAACTGAACCGATTTTCAGAAGGAAAGTCGTTTTAGTCGTGGTTCGATCTTTATAATTAAACCGCATTCGTAGTTGGAAATGTTTTTTTTTTTAAATCCATGTTAAACTTTCCGAACCTATAAATTTGTCGAAACTTTCCGAACCTATAAGTATGTCAAAACTTTCCGAACCTATAACTTTGTCAACAATGAACCGATTTTCAAAAGGAAAGTCGTTTTAGTCGTGTCTCGATCTCAATAATTAAACACAATTCATAGTTGGAAATGTTTTTTTTTTGTCGAAATTCATGTTAAAACTTTCCGAACCTTTAACTTTGTCAAAACTTTCCGAACCTATAACTATGCCAAAACTTTCCGAACCTATATCTTTGTCAAAACTGATCCGATATTCAAAAGGAAAGGAGTTTTAGTCGTGGCTTGATGTCAATAATTAAACCGCATTCATAGTTGGAAATGTTTTTTTTTTGGAAATTCATGTCAAAACTTTCCGAACATATAACGTTGTCAATTTTTTCCGAACTTATAATTTTTTTTAAAACTTTCCGAATTTATAACTCTGTCAAAACTGAACCGATTTTCAAAATGAATGCGTTTTAGTCGTGGCTCGATCTCAATTATTAAATCGCATTCATTGTTGAAAATGTTTTTTTTTTTAAATTCATGTTAAAACTTTTCGAATCTATAACTTTGTCAAAACTATCCGAACGTATAACTATGTCAAAACTTTCCGAACATATAATTTGTCAAAACTGTACCGATTTTCAAAAGTAAAGGCATTTAAGTCGTGGCTCGATCTTAATAATTAAACCGCATACGTAGTTGGAAATGTTTTTTTTTTAAATCCATGTTAAAACTTTCCGAACCTATAAATTTGTCGAAACTTTCCGAACCTATAAGTATGTCAAAACTTTCCGAACCTATAACTTTGTCAACAATGAACCGATTTTCAAAAGAAAAGGCGTTTTAGTCGTGGCTCGATCTCAATAATTAAACACAATTCATAGTTGGAAATGCTTTTTTTTTTGTCGAAATTAATGTCAAAACTTTCCGAACATATAACTTTGTCAAAACTGAACCGATTTTCAAAACGAAAGGCGTTTTAGTCGTGGCTCGTTCTCAATAACTATACTGCTTTCATAGATAGAATTATTTTTTTTTCGAAATTTATGTCCAAAACTTTCCGATCTTATAACTTTATCATATTTTTCCGAACATATAACTTTGTCAAAACTGAACCGATTTTTAAAAGGAAAGGCTTTTAGGTCGTGGCTCGATCTCAATAATTAAACCGCATTCATAGATGGAAATGTTTTTTTTTTCGAAATTCATGTCAAAACTTTCCGAACCTATAACTTTTTCAAAACTTTCCGAACTTATAACGTTGTCAAAACTTTCCGAACATATAACTTTGTCAAAACTGAACCGATTTTCAAAAGGAAAGGCTTTTAGGTCGTGGCTCGATCTCAATAATTAAACCGCATTCATAGTTGGAAATGTTTTTTTTTTTAAATTCATGTTAAAACTTTCCGAACCTATAACTTTGTCAAAACTCTCAGAACCTATGACTATTTTAAAACTTTCCGAACCTATAACTTTGTCAAAACTGAACCGATCTTCAAAAGGAAAGGCGTTTTAGTCGTGGCTCGATCTCAATAATTAAACACAATTCATAGTTGGAAATGTTTTTTTTTTGTCGAAATTCATGTTAAAACTTTCCGAACCTTTAACTTTGTCAAAACTTTCCGAACCTATAACTATGCCAAAACTTTCCGAACCTATATCTTTGTCAAAACTGAACCGATATTCAAAAGGAAAGGCGTTTTAATCGTGGCTTGATGTCAATAATTAAACCGCATTCATAGTTGGAAATGTTTTTTTTTTGGAAATTCATGTCAAAACTTTCCGAACCTATAACGTTGTCAATTTTTTCCGAACTTATAATTTTTTTTAAAACTTTCCGAATTTATAACTCTGTCAAAACTGAACCGATTTTCAAAATGAAGGCGTTTTAGTCGTGGCTCGATCTCAATTATTAAATCGCATTCATTGTTGAAAATGTTTTTTTTTTTAAATTCATGTTAAAACTTTTCGAATCTATAACTTTGTCAAAACTATCCGAACGTATAACTATGTCAAAACTTTCCGAACATATAATTTGTCAAAACTGTACCGATTTTCAAAAGGAAAGGCATTTAAGTCGTGGCTCGATCTCAATAATTAAACCGCATTCATAATTGGAAATGTTTTTTTTTTTTTCGAAATTTATGACCTAACTTTCCGAACTTATAACTTTATAAATTTTTCCGAACATATAACTTTGTCAAAACTTTCCGAACCTATAACTTTGTCAAAATTGAAGCGATTTTCAAAAGGAAATACGTTTTAGTCGTGGCTCTATCTCAATAATTAAACCGCATTCATAGTTGGAACTGTTTTTTTTTCGAAATTTATGTTAAAACTTTCCGAACCTATAACTTTGTCAAAACTTTCAGAACCTAAAACTTTGTCAAAATTGAACCGATTTTGCAAAAGGAAAGGCTTTTTAGTCGTGGCTCGATCTCTATAATTAAACCGCATTCATAGTTGGAAATGTTTTTTTTTTTCGAAATTAATGTCAAAACTTTCCGAACATATAACTTTGTCAAAACTGAACCGATTTTCAAAACGAAAGGCGTTTTAGTCGAGGCTCGTTCTCAATAATTATACTGCTTTCATAGTTAGAAATGTTTTTTTTTTTCGAAATTTATGTCCAAAACTTTCCGATCTTATAACTTTATCATATTTTTCCGAACATATAACTTTGTCAAAACTGAACCGATTTTCAAAAGGAAAGGCTTTTAGGTCGTTGCTCGATCTCAATAATTAAACCGCATTCATAGTTGGAAATGTTTTTTTTTCGAAATTCATGTCAAAACTTTCCGAACCTATAACTTTTTCAAAACTTACCGAACTTATAACTTTGTCAAAACTTTCCGAACATAAAACTTTATCAAAACTGAACCGGTTTTCAAAACGAAAGGCGTTTTAGTCGCGGCTCGTTCTCAATAATTATAGTGCTTTCATAGTTAAAAATGTTTTTTTTTTCGAAATTTATAACAAAACTTTCCGAACTTATAACTTTATCAAATTTTTCCGAACCTATAACTTTGTCAAAACTGAACCGATTTTGAAAAGGAAAGGCGTTTTAGTCGTGGCTTGATCTCAATAATTAAACCGAATTCCTAGTTGGACATTTTTCGAAATTCATGTTAAAATTTTCCGAACCTATAACTTTGTCAAAACTTTCCGAACCTATGACTATTTTAAAACTTTCCGAACCTATAACTTTGTCCAAACTGAACCAATCTTCAAAAGGAAAGGCGTTTTAGTCGTGGCTCGATCTCAATAATTAAACCGCATTCATAGTTGAAAATGTTTTTTTTTTTAAATTCATGTTAAATCTTTCCGAACTTATAACTTTGTCAAAACTTACCGAACATATAAGTATGTCAAAACTTTCCGAACCTATAACTTTGTCAAAACTGAACCGATTTTCAAAAGGAAAGGCGTTTTAGTCGTAGCTCGATCTTAATAATTAAACCGAATTCATATTTGAAAATGTTTTTTTTTTCGAAATTCATGTTAAATCTTTCCGAACTTATAACTTTGTCAAAACTTACCGAACATATAAGTATGTCAAAACTTTCCGAACCTATAACTTTGTCAAAACTGAACCGATTTTCAAAAGGAAAGGCGTTTTAGTCGTAGCTCGATCTTAATAATTAAACCGAATTCATATTTGAAAATGTTTTTTTTTTCGAAATTCATGTTAAATCTTTCCGAACTTATAACTTTGTCAAAACTTACCGAACCTATAAGTATGTCAAAACTTTCCGAACCTATAACTTTGTCAAAACTGAACCGATTTTCAAAAGGAAAGGCGTTTTAGTCGTGGCTCGATCTCAATAAGTAAATCGCATTCATAGTTGGAAATGTTTTTTTTGCTCTATCTCAATAAGTAAATCGCATTCATAGTTGGAAATGTTTTTTTTTTTTGGAAATTCATGTCAAAACTTTCCGAACCTATAACGTTGTCAATTTTTTCCGAACTTATAACTTTTTTTAAAACTTTCCGAATATATAACTCTGTCAAAACTGAACCGATTTTCAAAAGGAAAGGCGTTTTAGTCGTAGCTCGATCTTAATAATTAAACCGAATTCATATTTGAAAATGTTTTTTTTTTCGAAATTCATGTTAAATCTTTCCGAACTTATAACTTTGTCAAAACTTACCGAACCTATAAGTATGTCAAAACTTTCCGAACCTATAACTTTGTCAAAACTGAAACGATTTTCAAAAGTAAAGGCGTTCTAGTCGTGGCTCGATCTCAATAATTAAACCGCATTCATAGTTGGAAATGTTTTTTTTTTCGAAATTCATGTTAAAACTTTCCGAACCTATAACTTTGTCAAAACTTTCCGAACCCTTAACTTTGTCGAAACTGAAACGATTTTCAAAAGGAAAGGCGTTTTAGTCATGGCTAGATCTCAATAATTAAATCGCATTAATAGTTGGAAATGTTTTTTTTTTTTAAATTCATGGTAAAACTTTACGAATCTATAACTTTGTCAAAACTTTCCGAACGTATAACTATGTCAAAACTTTCCGAACCTATAAGTTTGTCAAAACTGAACCGATTTTCAAAAGGAAAGGCGTTGAAGTCGTGGCTCGATCTCAATAATTAAACCGCATTCATAGTTGGAATTTTTTTTTTTTTTTGAAATTTATGACAAAACTTTTTGAACTTATAACTTTATCAAATTTTTCCGAACCTATAACTTTGTCAAAATTGAACCTATTTTCAAAAGGAAAGGCGTTTTAGTCGTGGCTCGATCTCAATAATTAAATCGCATTCATTGTTGAAAATGTTTTTTTTTTTTAAATTCATGTTAAAACTTTCCGAACTTATAACTTTGTCAAAACTTACCGAACCTATAACTCTGTCAAAACTTTCCGAATCTATAACTCTGTCAAAACTGAACCGATTTTCAAAACGAAAGGCGTTTTAGTCGTGGCTCGTTCGAAATTTATGTCAAAATTTTCCGAACATATAACTTTGTCCATTTTTTCCGAACCTTTAACCTTGTCAAAACTTTCCAAACATATACCTTTGTCAAAACTGATCCGATTTTCAAATGGAAAGGCGTTTTAGTCATGCCTCGTGCTCAATAATTATACCGCTTTCATAGTTGGAAA
Organism: Scaptomyza reducta; assembly: GCA_035044485.1. Classification (NCBI taxonomy): domain Eukaryota; kingdom Metazoa; phylum Arthropoda; class Insecta; order Diptera; family Drosophilidae; genus Scaptomyza; species Scaptomyza reducta. The sequence continues at coordinate 34,186 of JAWNNV010000660.1, read as the reverse complement.
TGTTTTTTTTCGAAATTTATGACAAAACTTTCCGAACTTATAACTTTATCAAATTTTTCCAAACCTATAACTTTCCGAACCTCCAACTTTGTCAAAACTGAAACTATTTTCAAAAGTAAAGGTGTTTTAGTCGTGGCTCGATCTCAATAATTAAACCGCATTCATAGTTGGAAATGTTTTTTTTTCGAAATTCATGTTAAAACTTTCCGAACCTATAACTTTGTCAAAACTTTCCGAACCTTTAACTTTGTCAAAACAGAAAACTTTCAAAAGGAAAGGCGTTTTAGTCGTGGCTCGATCTCAATAATTAAACCGAATTAATAGTTGGAAATGTTTTTTTTTTCGAAATTCAAGTTAAAACTTTCCGAACATATAACTTTGTCAAAACTTTCCAAACCTATAACTTTGTCAAAACTGAATCGTTTTTCAAAAGGAAAGGCGATTTAGTCGTGGCTCGATCACAATAATTAAACCGCACTCATAATTGAATATGTTTTTTTTTTTAAATTCATGTTAAAACTTTCCGTACCTATAACTTTGTCAAACCTTTCCGAACCTATAACTATGTCAAAACTTTCCGATCCTATAACTTTATCAAAACTGAACCGATTTTCAACAGGAAAGGCGTTTTAGTCGTGGCTCAATATTAATAATTAAACCGAATTCATAGTTGGAAATGTTTTTTTTTTTCGATATTCGTGTTAAAACTTTCCGAACCTATAACTTTGTCATAACTTTCCGAACGTATAACTATGTCAAAACTTTCCGAACATATAACTTTATCAAAACTGAACCGATTAAAAAAAGTAAAGGCGTTTTAGTCGTGGCTCAATCTCAATAATTAAACCGCATTCATAGTTGGAAATCTTTTTTATTTTTTTCGAAAATCATGTTAAAACTTTCCGAACATATAACTTTGTCAAAACTTCCCGAACCTATAACTATGTCAAAACTTTCCGAATATATAACTTTGTCAAAACTGAACCGATTTTCTAAAGGAAAGGCGTTTTAGTCGTGGCTCGATCTCAATACATAAACCGCATTCATAGTTGGAAATGTTTTTTTTCTTCGAAATTCATGTCAAAACTTTCCGAACCTATAACTTTATCAAAACTTTCCGAACCTATAACTATGTCAAAACTTTCCGAACATATAACTTTGTCAAAACTGAACCGATTTTCAAAAGGAAAGGCGTTTTAGTCGTGGCTCGATCTCAATAATTAAACCGAATTCATAGTTGGAAATGGTTTTTTTTTCGAAATTCAAGTTAAAACTTTCCGAACATATAACTTTGTCAAAACTTTCCAAACCTATAACTTTGTCAAAACTGAATCGATTTTCAAAAGGAAAGGCGTTTTAGTCGTGGCTCGATCTCAATAATTAAACCGCATTCATAATTGAAAATGTTTTTTTTTTTAAATTCATGTTAAAACTTTCCGTACCTATAACTTTGTCTAACCTTTCCGAACCTATAACTATGTCAAAACTTTCCGAACCTAATAACTTTATCAAAACTGAACCGATTTTCAAAAGGAAAGGTATTTTAGTCGTGGCTCAATCTTAATAATTAAACCGAATTCATAGTTAAAACTTTCCGAACCTATAACTTTGTCATAACTTTCCGAACGTATAACTATGTCAAAACTTTCCGAACATATAACTTTATCAAAACTGAACCGATTAAAAAACAGAAAGACGTTTTAGTCGTGTCTCAATCTCAATAATTAAACCGCATTCATAGTTGGAAATGGTTTTTATTTTTTAAATTCATGTTAAAACTTTCCGTACCTATAACTGTGTCAAAACTTACCGAACCTATAACTATGTCAAAAATTTCCGAACCTATTACTTTGTCAAATTACTTTTTCAAAAGGAAAGGCGTTTTAGTAGTGGCTCGATGTCAATAATTAAACCGCATTCATAGTTGGAAATGTTTTTTTTTTTCGAAATTCATGTTACAACTTTCCGAACCTATAACTTTGTCAAAACTTCCTGAACCTATAACTTTGTCAAAACTGAACCGATTTTCAAAAGGAAAGGCGTTTTAGTCGTGGCTCGATCTCAATAATTAAACCGCATTCATAGTTGAAAATGTTTTTTTTTTCGAAATTTATGACAAAACTTTTTGAACTTATAACTTTATGAAATTTTTCCGAACCTATAACTTTGTCAAAACTGAACCTATTTTCAAAAGGAAAGGCGTTTTAGTCGTGGCTCGATCTCAATAATTAAATCGCATTCATAGTTGGAAATGTTTTTTTTTTTTTGGAAATTCATGTCAAAATTTTCAATTTTTTCCGAACTTATTACTTTTTTTAAAACTTTCCGAATCTTTAACTCTGTCAAAACTGAACCGATTTTCAAAAGGAAGTACGTTTTAGTCGTGGCTCGATCTCAATTATTAAATCGCATTCATTGTTGAAAATGTTTTTTTTTTTTAAATTCATGTTAAAACTTTCCGAACTTATAACTTTGTCAAATCTTACCGAACCTATAACTCTGTCAAAACTTTCCGAATCTATAACTCTGTCAAAACTGAACCGATTTTCAAAACAAAAGGCGTTTTAGTCGTGGCTCGTTCGAAATTTATGTCAAAATTTTCCGAACATATAACTTTGTCCATTTCTTCCGAACCTTTAACCTTGTCAAAACTTTCCAAACATATACCTTTGTCAAAACTGAACCGATTTTCAAATGGAAAGGCGTTTTAGTCATGGCTCGTGCTCAATAATTACACCGCTTTCATAGTTGGAAATGTTTTTTTTTCGAAATTTATGACAAAACTTTCCGAACTTATAACTTTATCAAATTTTTCAGAACCTATAACTTTCCGAACCTCCAACTTTGTCAAAACTGAAACGATTTTCAAAAGTAAAGGTGTTTTAGTCGTGGCTCGATCTCAATAATTAAACCGAATTAATAGTTGGAAATGTTTTTTTTTTTCGAAATTCAAGTTAAAACTTACCGAACATATAACTTTGTCAAAACTTTCCAAACCTATAACTTTGTCAAAACTGAATCGTTTTTCAAAAGGAAAGGCGATTTAGTCGTGGCTCGATCCAAATAATTAAACCGCATTCATAATTGAAAATGTTTTTTTTTTTTAAATTCATGTTAAAACTTTCCGTACCTATAACTTTGTCAAACCTTTCCGAACCTATAACTATGTCAAAACTTTCCGATCCTATAACTTTATCAAAACTGAACCGATTTTCAACAGGAAAGGCGTTTTAGTCGTGGCTCAATATTAATAATTAAACCGAATTCATAGTTGGAAATGTTTTTTTTTTTCGAAATTCGTGTTAAAACTTTCCGAACCTATAACTTTGTCATAACTTTCCGAACGTATAACTATGTCAAAACTTTCCGAACATATAACTTTATCAAAACTGAACCGATCAAAAAAAGTAAAGGCGTTTTAGTCGTGGCTCAATCTCAATAATTAAACCGCAGTCATAGTTGGAAATTTTTTTTATTTTTTTCGAAAATCATGTTAAAACTTTCCGAACATATAACTTTGTCAAAACTTCCCGAACCTATAACTATGTCAAAACTTTCCGAATATATAACTTTGTCAAAACTGAACCGATTTTCTAAAGGAAAGGCGTTTTAGTCGTGGTTCGATCTCAATAATTAAACCGAATTCATAGTTGGAAATGGTTTTTTTTTCGAAATTCAAGTTAAAACTTTCCGAACCTATAACTTTGTCATAACTTTCCGAACGTATAACTATGTCAAAACTTTCCGAACATATAACTTTATCAAAACTGAACCGATTAAAAAGAAGAAAGAAATTTTAGTCGTGCCTCAATCTCAATAATTAAACCGCATTCATAGTTGGAAATGGTTTTTATTTTATTAGAAATTCATGTCAAAACTTTCCGAACCTATAACTTTGTCAAAACTTTCCGAACTATAACTATGTCAAAACTTTCCGATCCTATAACTTTATCAAAACTGAACCGATTTTCAACAGGACAGGCGTTTTAGTCGTGGCTCAATATTAATAATTAAACCGAATTCATAGTTGAAAATGTTTTTTTTTAATTCATGTTAAATCTTTCCGAACTTATAACTTTGTCAAAACTTACCGAACCTATAACTTTGTCAAAAATTTCCGAACCTATAACTTTGTCAAAACTTTCCGAACATAAAACTTTATCAAAACTGAACCGGTTTTCAAAACGAAAGGCGTTTTAGTCGCGGCTCGTTCTCAATAATTACACTGCATTCATAGTTAGAAATGTTTTTTTTTTCGAAATTTATGTTAAAACTTTCCGAACTTATAACTTTATCAATATTTTTCCGAACATATAACTTTGTCAAAACTGAACCGATTTTCAAAAGGAAAGGCTTTTAGGTCGTTGCTCGATCTCAATAATTAAACCGCATTCATAGTTGGAAATGTTTTTTTTTTTCGAAATTCATGTCAAAACTTTCCGAACCTATGACTTTTTCAAAACTTACCGAACTTATAACTTTGTCAAAACTTTCCGAACATAAAACTTTATCAAAACTGAACCGATTTTCAAAACGAAAGGCGTTTTAGTCGTGGCTCGTTCTCAATAATTATACTGCATTCATAGTTAGAAATGTTTTTTTTTTCGAAATTTATAACAAAACTTTCCGAACTTATAACTTTATCAAATTTTTCCGAACCTTAACTTTGTCAAAACTGAACCGATTTTCAAAAGGAAAGGCGTTTTAGTCGTGGCTCGATCTCAATAATTAAACCGAATTCCTAGTTGGACATTTTTTTTCGAAATTCATGTTAAAACTTTCCGAACCTATAACTTTGTCAAAACTTTCCGAACCTATGACTATTTTAAAACTTTCCGAACCTATAACTTTGTCCAAACTGAACCAATCTTCAAAAGGAAAGGCGTTTTAGTCGTGGCTCGATCTCAATAATTAAACCGCATTCATAGTTGAAAATGTTTTTTTTTTTAAATTCATGTTAAATCTTTCCGAACTTATAACTTTGTCAAAACTTTCCGAACCTATAACTATGTCAAAAATTTCCGAACCTATAACTTTGTCAAAACTTTCCGAAAATAAAACTTTATAAAAACTGAACCGATTTTCAAAACGAAAGGCGTTTTAGTCGTGGCTCGATCTCAATAATTATACTGCTTTCATAGTTAGAAATGTTTTTTTTTCGAAATTCATGTCAAAACTTTCCGAACTTATAACTTTATCATATTTTTCCGAACATATAACTTTGTCAAAACTGAACCGATTTTCAAAAGGAAAGGCTTTTAGGTCGTTGCTCGATCTCAATAATTAAACCGCATTCATAGTTGGAAATGTTTTTTTTTTTCGAAATTCATGTCAAAACTTTCCGAACCTATGACTTTTTCAAAACTTTCCGAACTTATAACTTTGTCAAAACTTTCCGAACATAAAACTTTATCAAAACTGAACCGATTTTCAAAAGAAAAGGCGTTTTAGTCGTGGCTCGATCTCAATAATTAAACCGTATTCCTAGTTGGAAATGTTTTTCGAAATTCATGTTAAAATTTTCCGAACCTATAACTTTGTCAAAACTTTCCGAACCTATAACTTTGTAAAACTTTCCGAACCTAAAACTTTATCAAAACTGAACCGATTTTCAAAAGGAAAGGCGTTTTAGTCGTGGCTAGATCTCAATAATTAAACCGCATTCATAGTTGAAAATGTTTTTTTTTTTGAAATTCATGTTAAAACTTTCCGAACTTATAACTTTGTCAAAACTTTCCGAACCTATAACTATGTCAAAAATTTCCGAACCTATTACTTTGTCAAAACTGAACCGATTTTCAAAAGGAAAGGCGTTTTAGTAGTGGCTCGATGTCAATAATTAAACCGCATTCATAGTTGGAAATGTTTTTTTTTTCGAAATTCATGTTACAACTTTCCGAACCTATAACTTTGTCAAAACATTCCGAACCTATAACTTTGTAAAAACTGAACCGATTTTCAGAAGGAAAGTCGTTTTAGTCGTAGTTCGATCTTAATAATTAAACCGCATTCGTAGTTGGAAATGTTTTTTTTTTCGAAATTCAAGTTAAAACTTTCCGAACCTATAACTTTGCAAAACATTCCGAACCTATAACTTTGTAAAAACTGAACCGATTTTCAGAAGGAAAGTCGTTTTAGTCGTAGTTCGATCTTAATAATTAAACCGCATTCGTAGTTGGAAATGTTTTTTTTTTAAATATGTTTTCCGAACCTATAAATTTGTCGAAACTTTCCGAACCTATAAGTATGTCAAAACTTTCCGAACCGATTTTCAAAAGGAAAGGCGTTTTAGTCGTGGGTCGATCTGAATAATTAAACCGAATTCATAGTTGGAAATGTTTTTTTTTCGAAATTCATGTTACAACTTTCCGAACATATAACTTAGTCAAAACATTCCGAACCTATAACTTTGTAAAAACTGAACCGATTTTCAGAAGGAAAGTCGTTTTAGTCGTTTTTCGATCTTAATAATTAAACCGCATTCGTAGATGGAAATGTTTTTTTTTTTAAATCCATGTAAAACTTTCCGAACCTATAAATTTGTCGAAACTTTCCGAACTTATAAGTATGTCAAAACTTTCCGAACCTATAACTTTGTCAAAACTGAACCGATTTTCAAAAGGAAAGGCGTTTTAGTCGTGGCTCGATCTTAATAATTAAACCGAATTCATATTTGAAAATGTTTTTTTTTTCGAAATTCATGTTAAAACTTTCCTAACATATAACTTTGTCAAAACTTCCTCAACCTATAACTTTGTCAAAACTTTCCGAATCTATAACTCTGTCAAAACTGAACCGATTTTTAAAACGAAAGGCGTTCTAGTCGTGGCTCGATCTCACTAATTAAACCGCATTCATAGTTGGAAATGGTTTTTTTTCGAAATTCATGTCAAAACTTTCCGAACCTATAACGTTGTCAATTTTTTCCGAACTTATAACTTTTTTTAAAACTTTCCGAATCTATAACTGTGTCAAAACTGAACCGATTTTCAAAAGGAAATGCGTTTTAGTCGTGGCTCGATCTCAATAATTAAACCGCATTCATAGTTGGAAATGTTTTTTTTTCGAAATTCATGTTAAAACTCTCCGAACCTATAACTTTGTCAAAACTTTCCGAACCTTTAACTTTGTCAAAACAGAAAACTTTCAAAAGGAAAGGCGTTTTAGTCGTGGCTCGAAATCAATAATTAAACCGAATTAATAGTTGGAAATGTTTTTTTTTTTCGAAATTCAAGTTAAAACTTTCCGAACATATAACTTTGTCAAAACTTTCCAAACCTATAACTTTGTCAAAACTGAATCGTTTTTCAAAAGGAAAGGCGATTTCAGTCGTGGCTCGATCACAATAATTAAACCGCATTCATAATTGAAAATGTTTTTTTTTTTTAAATTCATGTTAAAACTTTCCTAACATATAACTTTGTCAAAACTTCCTGAACCTATAACTTTGTGAAAACTTTCCGAACCTATAACTTTGTCAAAACTGAAACGATTTTCAAAAGTAAAGGCGTTCTAGTCGTGGCTCGATCTCAATAATTAAACCGCATTCATAGTTGGAAATGTTTTTTTTTTCGAAATTCATGTTAAAACTTTCCGAACCTATAACTTTGTCAAAAGTTTCCGAACCCTTAACTTTGTCGAAACTGAACCGATTTTCAAAAGGAAAGGCGTTTTAGTCGTGGCTAGATCTCAATAATTAAATCGCATTAATAGTTGGAAATGTTTTTTTTTTTAAATTCATGGTAAAACTTTACGAATCAATAACTTTGTCAAAACTTTCCGAACGTATAACTATGTCAAAACTTTCCGAACCTATAACTTTGTCAAAACTGAACCGATTTTCAAAAGGAAAGGCGTTGAAGTCGTGGCTCGATCTCAATAATTAAACCGCATTCATAGTTGAAAATGTTTTTTTTTCTAAATTTATGCAAAACTTTTTGAACTTATAACTTTATCAAATTTTTCCAACCTATAACTTTGTCAAAACTGAACCTATTTTCAAAAGGAAAGGCGTTTTAGTCGTGGCTCGATCTCAATAATTAAATCGCATTCATAGTTGGAAAAGTTTTTTTTTTTTGGAAATTCATGTCAAAACTTTCCGAACCTATAACGTTGTCAATTTTTTCCGAACTTATAACTTTTTTTAAAACTTTCCGAATCTATAACTCTGTCAAAACTGAACCGATTTTCAAAAGGAAATGCGTTTTAGTCGTGGCTCGATCTCAATTATTAAATCGCATTCATTTTTGAAAATGTTTTTTTTTTTTAAATTCATGTTAAAACTTTCCGAACTTATAACTTTGTCAAAACTTACCGAACCTATAACTCTGTCAAAACTTTCCGAATCTATAACTCTGTCAAAACTGAACCGATTTTCAAAACGAAAGGCGTTTAAGTCGTGGCTCGTTCGAAATTTATGTCAAAATTTTCCGAACATATAACTTTGTCCATTTCTTCCGAACCTTTAACCTTGTCAAAACTTTCCAAACATATACCTTTGTCAAAACTGAACCGATTTTCAAATGGAAAGGCGTTTTAGTCATGGCTCGTGCTCAATAATTATACCGCTTTCATAATTGAAAATGTTTTTTTTTTTAAAATTCATGTTAAAACTTTCCGAACTTATAACTTTGTCAAACCTTTCCGAACCTATAACTATGTCAAAACTTTCCGATCCTATAACTTTGTCAAAACTGAACCGATTTTCAAAAGGAAAGGCGTTTTAGTCGTGGCTCGATCTCAATAATTAAACCGAATTAATAGTTGGAAATGTTTTTTTTTTCGAAATTCAAGTTAAAACTTTCCGAACATATAACTTTGTCAAAACTTTCCAAACCTATAACTTTGTCATAACTGAATCGTTTTTCAAAAGGAAAGGCGTTTTAGTCGTGGCTCAATATTAATAATTAAACCGAATTCATAGTTGGAAATGTTTATTTTTTTTCGAAATTCGTGTTAAAACTTTCCGAACCTAGAACTATGTCATAACTTTCCGAACGTATAACTATGTCAAAACTTTCCGAACATATAACTTTATCAAAACTGAACCGATTAAAAAAAGTAAAGGCGTTTTAGTCGTGGCTCAATCTCAATAATTAAACCGCATTCATAGTTGGAAATCTTTTTTATTTTTTTCGAAAATCATGTTAAAACTTTCCGAACATATAACTTTGTCAAAACTTCCCGAACCTATAACTATGTCAAAACTTTCCGAATATATAACTTTGTCAAAACTGAACCGATTTTCTAAAGGAAAGGCGTTTTAGTCGTGGCTCGATCTCAATACATAAACCGCATTCATAGTTGGAAATGTTTTTTTTTTTCGAAATTCATGTCAAAACTTTCCGAACCTATAACTTTATCAAAACTTTCCGAACCTATAACTATGTCAAAACTTTCCGAACATATAACTTTGTCAAAACTGAACCGATTTTCAAAAGGAAAGGTATTTTAGTCGTTGCTCGATCTCAATAATTAAACCGAATTCATAGTTGGAAATGGTTTTTTTTTCGAAATTCAAGTTAAAACTTTCCGAACATATAACTTTGTCAAAACTTTCCAAACCTATAACTTTGTCAAAACTGAAACGATTTTCAAAAGGAAAGGCGTTTTAGTCGTGGCTCGATCTTAATAATTAAACCGAATTCATAGTTAAAAATGTTTTTTTTTTCGAAATTCGTGTTAAAACTTTCCGAACCTATAACTTTGTCATAACTTTCCGAACGTATAACTATGTCAAAACTTTCCGAACATATAACTTTATCAAAACTGAACCGATTAAAAAAAAGAAAGACGTTTTAGTCGTTCCTCAATCTCAATAATTAAACCGCATTATTAGTTGGAAATGGTTTTTATTTTATTAGAAATTCATGTCAAAACTTTCCGAACCTATAACTTTGTCAAAACTTTCCGAACCTATAACTTTGTCAAAACTTTCCGACCCTAAAACTTTGTCAAAACTGAACCAATTTTCAAAAGGAAATGCGTTTTAGTCGTGGCTCGATCTCAATAATTAAACTGCATTCAGAGTTGGAAATGTTTTTTTTTTCGAATTTTATGACAAAACTTTCCGAACTTATAAAATTATCAAATTTTTCCTAACCTATAACTTTGTCAAAACTTTCTGAACCTAAACCTGTGTCAAAACTGAACCGATATACAAAAGGAAAGGCGTTTTAGTCGTGGCTCAATCTCAGTAATTAAACCGCATTATTAGTTGGAAATGGTTTTTATTTTATTAGAAATTCATGTCAAAACTTTCCAAACCTATAACTTTGTCAAAACTTTCCGAACCTATAACTTTGTCAAAACTTTCCGACCCTAAAACTTTGTCAAAACTGAACCAATTTTCAAAGGAAATGCGTTTTAGTCGTGGCTCATCTACAATACTTAAACCGCATTCAGAGTTGGAAATGTTTTTTTTTTCGCAATTCCTTTCAAAACTTTCCGAACCTATAACTTTTTCAAAACTTTCCGAACTTATAATTTTGTAAAAACTTTCCGAACGTATAGCTATGTCAAAACTTTCCGAACATATAACTTTGTCAAAACTGAACCGATTTTCAAAGGAGAGGCGTTTTAGTCGTGGCTCAATCTCAATAATTAAACCGCATTCATAGTTGGAATTGTTTTTTTTTTCGCAATTCCTTTCAAAACTTTCCGAACCTATAACTATGTCAAAACTTTCCGAACATATAAGTTTATCAAAACTTTCCGAACCTATAACTATGTCAAAACTTTCCGAACATATAACTTTGTCAAAACTAAACCGATTTTCAAAGGAGAGGCGTTTTAGTCGTGGCTCGATCTCAATAATTAAACCGCATTCATAGTTGGAAATGTTTTTTTTTTCGAAATTCGTTTCAAAACTTTCTGAACCTATAACTTTTTCAAAACTTTCCGAACATATAACGTTGTTAAAACTTTCCAAACCTATAACTTTGTCAAAACTGAATCGTTTTTCAAAAGGAAAGGCGATTTAGCCGTGGCTCGATCACAATAATTAAACCGCATTCATAATTGAAAATGTTTTTTTTTTTTAAATTCATGTTATAACTTTCCGTACCTATAACTTTGTCAAACCTTTCCGAACCTATAACTATGTCAAAACTTTCCGATCCTATAACTTTATCAAAACTGAACCGATTTTCAACAGGAAAGGCGTTTTAGTCGTGGCTCAATCTCAATAATTAAACCGCATTCATAGTTGGAAATGTTTTTTATTTTTTTCGAAAATCATGTTAAAACGTTCCGAACATATAACTTTGTCAAAACTTTCCGAACCTATAACTATGTCAAAACTTTCCGAATATAGACTACAGTTTCAGCAGGAGCCGAAAAGGTTTTTTGATTTCGTTAATACGAAGCGCAAGTCATCGACACTTCCATCCAACATATATTTTGATGAAATGAAAGCCAACTCAGATCAGGCCATTGCCGATCTGTTTGCTGAATTTTTTCAAACGACTTACAGCCCTTGTTTTCAACCAGTCGTCGTGCCTTACCCCTATCAGCTAATTGGCTCTAATTGCATTTTTGTACCGGAAATCACAGAGAGTTCCCTACTTTGTGATCTTCAGGTTATTAAACCAACATTTTCTCCAGGACCCGATGGAGTACCAAGCTGTGTGCTTAGGTACTGCGCTCAGGGCCTTTCAAAGCCTTTGCACAAATTGTTTAGTTTGTCCGTGGAGTTATGCTCTTTCCCAAAAATTTGGAAAGAGTCATAGATTATTCCTTTGCATAAAAAAGGAAACAAATCTAATGCTCAAAATTATAGGGGTATCTCCAAGTTGTCTGCTATTCCTAAGATTTTTGAGAAAGTAATAACCTCTCATCTTCAACATCTTTGTAAATCTATGATTTCACCGTGCCAACACGGATTCATGAAACAAAGATCTACCACTACTAACTTGCTAGAATTCACATCATTTGTTATTAAAGGCTTTGAAGATAAAATGCAAACTGATGTTATTTACACTGATTTCAGTAAGGCTTTCGACTCTGTAAATCACTTCCTCTTAATTTATAAACTTAAACTTATGGGCTTTCCTAATAATCTTATTCTTTGGATTAAAGATTATTTAACTTTTCGAACTCAGAGAGTCTTTTTTAATGACTCAGTTTCCAAAGCGGTTCAGGTCACTTCTGGTGTTCCACAAGGAAGTCACCTTGGACCGTTATTATTTACTCTATTCATAAACGACCTTCCGTCCGTAATAAATCACTCTCGGGTGCTGATGTATGCCGATGATGTAAAATTATGCATGTCGGCTGCAACTCTTCTGTCTGGTCAAAATCTGCAAAACGACTTAGACAACTTTCAAACTTGGTGCAGAGTAAATTTATTGCATCTCAATTGCAGTAAATGTAAAGTTATGTCTTTTTATAGACGATTGCTCTTTTTTAATACATATATTCTGGATAACCAACCACTTGATCGGATTGGATGGGTTGAAGATTTGGGTGTCTTAATGGACCCAAAGCTTAAGTTTGACAAGCATATATCTTCAATAACAAATCGAGCGTCAAGTGCCTTGGGTTTCATAAAGCGCTGGTCGAAGGAATTCGACGACCCCTATATTACTAAAACTCTGTATATGTCTCTTGTACGACCTATCCTCGAATATGGATCTTGTATATGGTATCCCAAATACAGGATTCATCAGGATAGAATAGAATCAGTGCAAAAACAATTCCTACTCTTTGCACTTCGGGGTCTTAATTGGGACAATAACCTTAACTTACCTTCCTACCATAGTAGACTTTTACTAATAAATCTTCCTTCTCTTTCTGATCGTAGAACAATGCTTGGAATAACTTTTTTCCATAAACTAATTAATGGGGAAATTGATTCATCTGAATTGATAACCCAAATTAGCTTTGCAGTTCCGATCAGAAATACTAGAAATTTCTTACCTATATCTCTTCAAACTTGTTATTCTAATTATGCTATCCATAACCCCTTTCGGATTTTATGTGCTTTATATAACGATCTTTCCAACTTAATACGTAATGCCACTTCTACTTGCTCTCTTCAAAAACTAGTCTTGTGTCACTTGTCTATATGTTCGCGATCTTCGTAACCGTATGCTACGCGGTGCGCCCCTCGGTCGGATGGGCGGGAGGTGGGTCGCTTTGTGCTTGGGACCGCGCGTTAACAAGCCGGTGCTTGGTATCGTTGGGCCACTTGAATGTACTGTCCGTTAGTACATCTACGTCCAATAATAATAATAATAATAATATAACTTTGTCAAAACTAAACCGATTTTCTAAAGGAAAGGCGTTTTAGTCGTGGCTCGATCTCAATACATAAACCGCATTCATAGTTGGAAATGTTTTTTTTTTCGAAATTCATGTCAAAACTTTCCGAACCTATAACTTTATCAAAACTTTCCGAACCTATAACTATGTCAAAACTTTCCGAACATATAACTTTGTCAAAACTGAACCGATTTTCAAAAGGAAAGGCGTTTTAGTCGCGGCGCGATCTCAATAATTAAACCGAATTCATAGTTGGAAATGTTTTTTTTTCGAAATTCAAGTTAAAACTTTCCGAACCTATAACTTTATCAAAACTTTCCGAACCTATAACTATGGCAAAACTTTCCGAACTTTGTCAAAACTGAACCGATTTTCAAAAGGAAAGGCGTTTTAGTCGCGGCTCGATCTCAATAATTAAACCGAATTCATAGTTGGAAATGGTTTTTTTTCCGAATTTCAAGTTAAAACTTTCCGAACATATAACTTTGTCAAAACTTTCCAAACCTATAACTTTGTCAAAACTAAATCGATTTTCAAAAGGAAATGCGTTTTAGTCGTGGCTCGATCTCAATAATTAAACCGCATTCATAATTGAAAATGTTTTTTTTTTTTAAATTCATGTTAAAACTTTCCGTACCTATAACTTTGTCTAACCTTTCCGAACCTATAACTATGTCAAAACTTTCCGAACCTATAACTTTATCAAAACTGAACCGATTTTCAAAAGGAAAGGTATTTTAGTCGTGGCTCAATCTTAATAATTAAACCAAATTCATAGTTAAAAATGTTTTTTTTTTTTCGAAATTCGTGTTAAAACTTTCCGAACATATAACTTTGTCATAACTTTCCGAACGTATAACTATGTCAAAACTTTCCGAACATATAACTTTATCAAAACTGAACCGATTAAAAAAAAAGAAAGACGTTTTAGCCGTGCCTCAATCTCAATAATTAAACCGCATTCATAGTTGGAAATGGTTTTTATTTTATTAGAACCTATAACTTTGTCAAAACTTTCCGAACCTATAACTTTGTCAAAACTTTCCGAACCTAAAACTTTTTCAAAACTGAACCGATTTTCAAAAGGAAATGCGTTTTAGTCGTGGCTCGATCTCAATAATTACAGAGTTGGAAATGTTTTTTTTTTCGAATTTTATGACAAAACTTTCCGAACTTATAAAATTATCAAATTTATCCTAACCTATAACTTTGTCAAAACTTTCTGTACCTAAACCTTTGTCAAAACTGAACCGATATACAAAAGGAAAGGCGTTTTATTCGTGGCTCAATCTCAATAATTAAACCGCATTCATAGTTGGAAATGTTTTTTTTTTCGCAATTCCTTTCAAAACTTTCCGCACCTATAACTTTTTCAAAACTTTCCGAACTTATAAGTTTGTAAAAACTTTCCGAACGTATAGCTATGTCAAAACTTTCCGAACATATAACTTTGTCAAAACTGAACCGATTTTCAAAGGAGAGGCGTTTTAGTCGTGGCTCAATCTCAATAATTAAACCGCATTCATAGTTGGAAATGTTTTTTTTTTCGCAATTCCTTGCGAAACTTTCCGAACCTATAACTATGTCAAAACTTTCCGAACATATAAGTTTATCAAAACTTTCCGAACCTATAACTATGTCAAAACTTTCCGAACATATAACTTTGTCAAAACTAAACCGATTTTCAAAGGAGACGCGTTTTAGTCGTGGCTCGATCTCAATAATTAAACCGCATTCATAGTTGGAAATGTTTTTTTTTTCGAAATTCGTTTCAAAACTTTCTGAAACTATAACTTTTTCAAAACTTTCCGAACATATAACTTTGTTAAAACTTTCCAAACCTATAACTTTGTCAAAACTGAATCGTTTTTCAAAATGAAAGGCGATTTAGCCGTGGCTCGATCACAATAATTAAACCGCATTCATAATTGAAAATGTTGTTTTTTTTTTTAATTCATGTTAAAACTTTCCGTACCTATAACTTTGTCAAACCTTTCCGAACCTATAACTATGTAAAAACTTTCCGATCCTATAACTTTATCAAAACTGAACCGATTTTCAAAAGGAAAGGCGTTTTAGTCGTGGCTCAATATTAATAATTAAACCGAATTCATAGTTGGAAATGTTTTTTTTTTTTCGAAATTCGTGTTAGAACTTTCCGAACCTATAACTTTGTCAAAACTTTCCGAACCTAAAACTTTTTCAAAACTGAACCGATTTTCAAAAGGAAATGCGTTTTAGTCGTGGCTCGATCTCAATAATTACAGAGTTGGAAATGTTTTTTTTTTCGAATTTTATGACAAAACTTTCCGAACTTATAAAATTATCAAATTTATCCTAACCTATAACTTTGTCAAAACTTTCTGTACCTAAACCTTTGTCAAAACTGAACCGATATACAAAAGGAAAGGCGTTTTAGTCGTGGCTCAATGTCAATAATTAAACCGCATTCATAGTTGGAAATGTTTTTTTTTTCGCAATTCCTTTCAAAACTTTCCGCACCTATAACTTTTTCAAAACTTTCCGAACTTATAAGTTTGTAAAAACTTTCCGAACGTATAGCTATGTCAAAACTTTCCGAACATATAACTTTGTCAGAACTGAACCGATTTTCAAAGGAGAGGCGTTTTAGTCGTGGCTCAATCTCAATAATTAAACCGCATTCATAGTTGGAAATGTTTTTTTTTTCGCAATTCCTTGCGAAACTTTCCGAACCTATAACTATGTCAAAACTTTCCGAACATATAAGTTTATCAAAACTTTCCGAACCTATAACTATGTCAAAACTTTCCGAACATATAACTTTGTCAAAACTAAACCGATTTTCAAAGGAGACGCGTTTTAGTCGTGGCTCGATCTCAATAATTAAACCGCATTCATAGTTGGAAATGTTTTTTTTTTTCGAAATTCGTTTGAAAACTTTCTGAAACTATAACTTTTTCAAAACTTTCCGAACATATAACTTTGTTAAAACTTTCCAAACCTATAACTTTGTCAAAACTGAATCGTTTTTCAAAATGAAAGGCGATTTAGCCGTGGCTCGATCACAATAATTAAACCGCATTCATAATTGAAAATGTTTTTTTTTTTTAAATTCATGTTAAAACTTTCCGTACCTATAACTTTGTCAAAACTTTCCGAACCTATAACTTTGTCAAAACTTTCCGAACCTAAAACTTTGTCAAAACTGAACCGATTTTCAAAAGGAAATGCGTTTTAGTCGTGGCTCGATCTCAATAATTAAACCGCATTCAGAGTTGGAAATGTTTTTTTTTTTCGAATTTTATGACAAAACTTTCCGAACTTATAAAATTATCAAATTTTTCCTAACCTATAACTTTGTCAAAACTTTCTGAACCTAAACCTTTGTCAAAACTGAACCGATATACCAAAGGAAAGGCGTTTTAGTCGTGGCTCAATCTCAATAATTAAACCGCATTCATAGTTGGAAATGTTTTTTTTTTCGCAATTCCTTTCAAAACTTTCCGAACCTATAACTTTTTCAAAACTTTCCGAACTTATAACTTTGTAAAAACTTTCCGAACGTATAGCTATGTCAAAACTTTTCGAACATATAACTTTGTCAAAACTGAACCGATTTTCAAAGGAGAGGCGTTTAGTCGTGGCTCAATCTCAATAATTAAACCGCATTCATAGTTGGAAATGTTTTTTTTTTTTTTCTAAATTCAAGTTATAACTTTCCGAACCTATAACTTTGTCAAAACTGAACCGATTTTCTAAAAGAAATGCGTTTTAGTCGTGGCTCGATCACATTAATTAAACCGCATTCTTAATTGAAAATGTTTTTTTTTTCGAAATTCATGTCAAAACTTTCCGAACCTATAACTATGTCAAAACTTTCCGAACATATAACTTTGTCAAAACTGAACTGATTTTCAACAGGAAATGCGTTTTAGTCGTGGCTCGATCTCAATAATTAAACCGCATTCATAATTGAAAATGTTTTTTTTTTTAAATTCATATTAAAACTTTCCGTACCTATAACTTTGTCAAACCTTTCCGATCCTATAACTATGTAAAAACTTTCCGATCCTATAACTTTATCAAAACTGAACCGATTTTCAAAAGGAAAGGCGTTTTAGTCGTGGCTCATCTTAATAATTAAACCGAATTCATAGTTGGAAATGTTTTTTTTTTTCGAAATTCGTGTTAAAACTTTCCGAACCTATAACTTTGTCATAACTTTCCGAACGTATAAATATGTCAAAACTTTCCGAACATATAACTTTATCAAAACTGAACCGATTAAAAAAAGTAAAGGCGTTTTAGTCGTGGCTCAATCTCAATAATTAAACCGCATTCATAGTTGAAAATGTTTTTTATTTTTTTCGAAAATCATGTTAAAACTTTCCGAACATATAACTTTGTCAAAACTTTCCGAACCTATAACTATGTCAAAACTTTCCGAATATATAACTTTGTCAAAACTGAACCGATTTTCTAAAGGAAAGGCGTTTTAGTCGTGGCTCGATCTCAATACATAAACCGCATTCATAGTTGGAAATGTTTTTTTTTTCGAAATTCATGTCAAAACTTTCCGAACCTATAACTTTATCAAAACTTTCCGAACCTATAACTATGTCAAAACTTTCCGAACATATAACTTTGTCAAAACTGAACTGATTTTCAAAAGGAAAGGCGTTTTAGTCGTGGCTCGATCTCAATAATTAAACCGAATTCATAGTTGGAAATGTTTTTTTTTTCGAAATTCAAGTTAAAACTTTCCTAACCTATAACTTTGTCAAAACTTTCCGTACCTAAAACTTTGTCAAAACTGAATGGATTTTCAAAATGAAATGCGTTTTAGTCGTGGCTCGATCTCAATAATTAAACCGCATTCAGAGTTGGAAATGTTTTTTTTTTTAATTCATGTTAAAACTTTCCGAACTTATAAAATTATCAAATTTTTCCTAACCTATAACTTTGTCAAAACTTTCTGAACATAAACCTTTGTCAAAACTGAACCGATTTTCAAAAGGAAAGGCGTTTTAGTCGTGGCTCAATCTCAATAATTAAACCGCATTCATATTTGGAAATGTTTTTTATTTCGCAATTCCTTTCAAAACTTTCCGAACCTATAACTTTTTCAAAACTTTCCGAACTTATAACTTTGTAAAAACTTTCCGAACGTATAGCTATGTCAAAACTTTCCGAACATATAACTTTATCAAAACTGAACCGATTTACAGAAGGAAATGCTATTTAGTCGTGGCTCGATCTCAATAATTAAACCGAATTCATAGTAGAAACTATTTTTTTTTTTTTTTTTTCGAAATTCATGTCAAAAACCTATAACTTTGCCAATTTTTTCCGAACCTTTAACTTTGTCAAAACTTTCTGAACCTATAACTTTGTCAAAACTGGACCGATTTTCAAAAGGAAATGCGTTTTAGTCGTGGCTCGATCTCAATAATTAAACCGAATTCATAGTTGGAAATGTTTTTTTTTTCGAAATTCGTTTCAAAACTTTCCGAACCTATAACTTTTTCAAAACTTTCCGAACATAAACTTTATCAAATTTTTCCGAACCTATAACTATGTCAAAACTTTCCGAACATATAACTTTGTCAAAACTGAACCGATTTTCAAAAGGAAAGGCGTTTTAGTCGTGGCTCGATCTCAATAATTAAACCGAATTCATAGTTGGAAATGTTTTTTTTTTTCGAAATTCAAGTTGAAACTTTCCGAACATATAACTATGTCAAAACTTTCCGAACCTATAACTTTCTCAAAACTGAATCGATTTTCAAAAGGAAAGGCGTTTTAGTCGTGGCTCGATCTCAATAATTAAACCGCATTCATAATTGAAAATGTTTTTTTTTTTTAAATTCATATTAAAACTTTCCGTACCTATAACTTTGTCAAACCTTTCCGATCCTATAACTATGTCAAAACTTTCCGATCCTATAACTTTATCAAAACTGAACCGATTTTCAAAAGGAAAGGCGTTTTAGTCGTGGCTCAATCTTAATAATTGAACCGAATTCATAGTTGGAAATGTTTTTTTTTTTCGAAATTCGTTGTTGAGCTATTGAGCTTTTTCAATAGCTATCGAGTTTTTCAAAATAAAATAAAAATGCACGAAATTTGCATTAATATAAATATAGTTTATTTGCCTTCGTGGCCAAACTTAAAAAGAGTTATAATTGTTAATAATAAGCTCCGAATTGAACTTATTAGCTGCCGAATTGCAGCTTTAATTACACTAATTGGCAAGCGATGTCGAATACCGCGCCGCGACTTTTTATTCCGATCGATCTAACACAACTTATCAGCTGCCGAATTGCAGCTGCTGTTGCTGTTGCTAAAAATAGAACCGATTAGCTGCCGAATTGCAGCTACTCTTGCTCTTGAAATCAAACAAAAACCTTTGACGATCAACTAACGACTGATTAGCTGCCGAATTGCAGCGGCTGTTGCTCCCCATCGGGGAGTCTTCCTCTCTCTCCCTCTCATATGCAAAACAAAGTTATTGTAGTTACGTTAGAATTGCTCTTATGCTGCGCAGAGCATAACTTATCATACGGTTAAATATTTAAGAGCGAAACTAATTTAGTGGTTGTTTGGTGAGGCTACATGCGTAACCAAACATTCTCCCCCCGTTGAAAGACACGGGCTTTCAACAGAATCCTCCTTCGGAAGCGCACACAACTTGCGCACAGCTCTCTTTATTATTCCAGTTGACGTTTTGAGAACAGCTACCCGGGAAACGCCGTCAGGACCAGCAACAAGCTCGACCACACGAGCCAGCGGCCATTTAAGGGGCGGCAAGTTTTCGTCCTTTACAAGGACCACATCATCTATGTGAACGCCCGGGTAAGCTGTTCTCCATTTGGACCGTTGCTGAAGAAGCGTTAGGTATTCGTCACGCCAACGACTCCAGAAAATTTGTTGGTAATAGGCTATACGCTGCCAGCGATCTAGGCGGCTAACGTTTAGCTTCGTTACATCCGGCTCCGGATAAATTGCCAGTGGCGCAGTGCCAAGGAAGTGAGCAGGAGTTAACACATCCAGATCTGCAGGGTGCTCTGAAAGTGGAAATAGAGGTCGAGAATTTATTATTGCCCCAATGTGGCAGACGAGTGTGCGCAGATCATCCAGGGGCAAAACCGAGGGTCCGACCGACCGATAAAAATGGTATTTTGCTGTCTTCACAGCTGCCTCCCAAAGTCCACCAAAGTGTGGGGAGCGAGGTGGGATGAATTTCCATTCGATGTCATCAGAGACACAAAACTCTCGGACAGAGTCGATGTGCTTCTCGCTGAGGAAGAGTCGCTTGAGCTCAGCCAGGTCATTCTTGGCTCCGACGAAATTTGTCGCATTGTCCGACCATATGCGAACAGGTTTGCATCGAGTCAGAATGAACCGCTTAAGCGCATTAAGAAAGGCTGCTGTTGAAAGGTCAGGAACCAGTTCAAGATGTACTGCCTTTGTTGCGAAGCAAATGAAGACCGAGATGTAGCACTTTACTGGTCCTTTGTTACGACTCTCGCTCTTGTAGTAAAACGGTCCACAGTAGTCCACTCCAGTGACAGCGAAAGGATGCGAGCCGCGAACACGATCGCGGGGAAGATCCGCCATGATTTGCTCAACAAGGACCGGTTTAGCTCGAAAACACATAATGCATTTTGCTGTTACGCTGGAGACAGTCTTACGCCCCCCAATAGGCCAATAGTGGAGCCGAATATGCGCAAGCAGAGAACGAGGTCCGGCATGCAGCTGACGCCTGTGAAAATGCATGATGATGGCGCGTGTGACAGGATGATGGCTCGGCAGTATGATGGGATGCTGCGCATCGAAATCCAGATTCGAGTGCTTTAGACGGCCACCAACACGAAGAAGTCCAAACTCATCGATGAATGGGTTAAGCGAGGCAATAGAGCTGGATGATGCGATCGTCCGTCCGTCTTGAAGAGCCCTATACTCATCACTCAGATTCGCCTTCTGGATGCTCCGCAAGAGTAGCTGAGTGCCCTTGTGTATCCAATCTAATGTTAGACTGGGATGCCTGATGCGATTCCGAAATTTATATATATATCCGAAGACACGACGCAGCTTATGAAAGGAATTTGCAAACTTGCATCCTAAGCTGACATCAAAGCATCTAGGGATAGCAACTAGCACCTTTTGCCGCAGTTCAGGAAGCGTACGGGCCGGTAAACATGATGACTCCAAGTAGATCCACAGTATGCTTAACTGGAAGGCGAACCGAATATTCGCCAGTGTCCAAACGAGCA
Source organism: Scaptomyza reducta (assembly GCA_035044485.1). NCBI lineage: Eukaryota > Metazoa > Arthropoda > Insecta > Diptera > Drosophilidae > Scaptomyza > Scaptomyza reducta. The sequence continues at coordinate 12,665 of JAWNNV010000660.1, read as the reverse complement.
AAAGTTTGTTTAAAATGCGCTTCACAATCAAGTTCCTCCTTGGTAGATTCGTTGACTAAACGAGAACACGATTCTACCTCCCAAAACCGACGAACGATTTCATCAAGCCTGTGATCTGGGCTAGGATTTGGCATCGGAACCGAGCTAGTGACCATCAATGAGGCAGGGCTCGCTGAAGAAGTTCCTCCTGTCACTATCCAGCCCAATTGAGTTTTTTGAAGAATAGGCAAACCAGGCGCGATTTTGATTTGACCGACACACAACAATTCAAAAAACAGGCCAGCTCCAATTAACAAATCAATTTTGTGCGCCTTAAAGAAATCTGGATCAGCCAAGCGAATATTTGAGGGTATGTTCCAGAGCTCAGTGCTAATATCGTAGCTAGGCTGATTTCCAGTTATAGACGGAGCTATGAGAACTGAGATGTTGGCAGAGTACGCAGACGCTAGAGATTGAAAACTTATCTCGGCTGAATAGCCTTCTGAGGCAACAGTAGACTCCCCCAATCCTGAAATCAAAGTAGGTGAGCGATGCCTTCGCAGCTGGAGGTGCTGAGCTAGACGAGACGTAATAATGTGCACCTGCGAACCAGAATCAAGTAGCGCTCGGCAAGGGACTAAAACTCCAGTACGACTTCTAACGTTGATTACAGCAGTTGCCAAGAGCACCATGTCTTGACTACGATTTTGGGCTACAAGTGTTGCAGAAGGGTTTGCAGCACGCGGATGCGGAGCAACGTTAACTTGAGAGCCGTCAATCTGATTCTCGAAATGCAGAAGCGTATGATGCTTGGCCTTGCAACGGTAGCAGGTAGTGGAGCTGCACTCCTTTAACCGATGACCTTTACGCAGGCAATTGATGCAAAGGTTGAGCTTCTTCACCTCTTGTAGACGCAGTTGCGGAGACAGATTTGCAAAACGGGAACAGTTGTAAATAAAGTGGCCAGAGGTCTCACAAAGCACACATTTATTTGTGTTGGAGTGAGTAGCAACAAAGGCCTTTCTACTGGTGTTAACGATTTTACTACTTTTCCCCACCTTAGAGCTAGGCGTATACGTTGCCATAGCGTGTTCCACATTTTCCAACCTTTGACATCGTCGATCCAGAAATGCCATGAACTGCTCACAGGTCGGAATAGTATCCATTGGTGCTGTCTCCTCCCAACTGGTCTGCGTTGCCGTGTCCACCTTCTGCAGCAAACTGTGCACAATAATGAAATCCGCAATCTGCTCCACGTTGCCCAGGCTTTGTAGAGCGCGAATGTTGGCGTTAACTGTATCCGAAAGGGCTCGAAGTTTTACTGCTGATGATGACTCGATGCAATCTAAACCCAAAATCTCCGTGACATGAGCTTGGAACATGAGACGCTTGTTGTTAAACCGTTTTTTAAGGAGCTCCAATGCAACTCGATAGTTAGCGCTGCTGATTTCCAACGAAGAAACACTATCTAGAGCTGATCCTTTCAGGCACGATCGCAAGTGCTGAAACTTCTCCACATCCGAAAGTCCTGAGTCCGCATCAATGATTGAAGAGAACATCGCTATGAACTCTGCAAACTTTGTATACCCTCCACTAAACTCGGGCAGCTTGATTTCAGGCAACCGGATTCTGCCTTGAGACAATGTGTGATTGTCACCACATGTATCTTGCCTCAAAGTCGAACACAACGGCGATGATAACTTTCGCTTGTTAATTTCGCGTCGCAAGCCGGTTTCAGCTAATATTGAGAAGTCATCAAAACTTGCACGTAACTCACTCCCGATTTCATCATAATCCAGCTCCTCCAATGCGTCATGCATGCGGTAAAATGCCTGCTGAGCACTTTCCAACGCCTTAAGCCGAACAACCAACTCTTCTTCGCTAAGATGCACAATTTGCTCCGGAGCAAGTACTTTGGCCATCCGTTTTACTTGCTCATCAATAGCCTTGGCTTTGGCTTTGTAAAACGGGGCACCAGGAGACTGAGCGGCAGCAGAATTATGCATTTTTAAATGTTTTTGTAGGAGTCAATCAATTTTCCACTAATGCTTTAACACACACGTTCGACCGATGCAATGTCAATTTGAGGTCAAACTTTATTCACAAGCGCAGCAAAACGAAACAGGAAAAGCAATAACAATGCAGAAACGGCTGCTGCAACTGTTTAAGCAAACGAGATAAGGGCATCGACCGTACCGAAAGTGAGCACAAAACGAACCGTTGATAACGAAGACGATGCAAGAGCGCGAGGGCGAGGTTTATTAACTTTATAATTTAAATAATTTGTGTTTATTTAAACGAACGAATCACGTCGGGGTCACCAAATGTTGAGCTATTGAGCTTTTTCAATAGCTATCGAGTTTTTCAAAATAAAATAAAAATGCACGAAATTTGCATTAATATAAATATAGTTTATTTGCCTTCGTGGCCAAACTTAAAAAGAGTTATAATTGTTAATAATAAGCTCCGAATTGAACTTATTAGCTGCCGAATTGCAGCTTTAATTACACTAATTGGCAAGCGATGTCGAATACCGCGCCGCGACTTTTTATTCCGATCGATCTAACACAACTTATCAGCTGCCGAATTGCAGCTGCTGTTGCTGTTGCTAAAAATAGAACCGATTAGCTGCCGAATTGCAGCTACTCTTGCTCTTGAAATCAAACAAAAACCTTTGACGATCAACTAACGACTGATTAGCTGCCGAATTGCAGCGGCTGTTGCTCCCCATCGGGGAGTCTTCCTCTCTCTCCCTCTCATATGCAAAACAAAGTTATTGTAGTTACGTTAAACTTGCTCTTATGCTGCGCAGAGCATAACTTATCATACGGTTAAATATTTAAGAGCGAAACTAATTTAGTGGTTGTTTGGTGAGGCTACATGCGTAACCAAACATTCGTGTTAAAACTTTCCGAACCTATAACTTTGTCATAACTTTCCGAACGTATAAATATGTCAAAACTTTCCGAACATATAACTTTATCAAAACTGAACCGATTAAAAAAAGTAAAGGCGTTTTAGTCGTGGCTCAATCTCAATAATTAAACCGCATTCATAGTTGGAAATGTTTTTTATTTTTTTCGAAAATCATGTTAAAACTTTCCGAACATATAACTTTGTCAAAACTTTCCGAACCTATAACTATATAACTTTTTCAAAACTGAACCGATTTTCAAAAAGAAAGGGATTTTAGTCGTGGCTCAATCTCAATAATTAAACTGAATTTATAGTTGGAAATGTTTTTTTTTTTGAAATTCATGTTAAAACTTTCCGAACCTGTAACTTTGTCAAAACTTTCCGAACCTATAACTTTTTCAAAACTTTCGAACTTATAACTTTATCAAATTTTTCGGAACCTATAACTTTGTCATACTTACCGAACCTAAACCTTTGTCCAAACTGAATCGATTTTCAAAAGGAAAGGCGTTTTAGTCGTGGATCGATCTCAATAATTAAACCGCATTCATAAAGGAAGATGTTTTTTTTTTTTAAATTCATGTTAAAACTTTCCGAACCTATAACTTTGTTAAAACTTACCGAACCTATAACTTTGTCAAACTGAACCGATTTTCAAAAGGAAAGGCGTTTTAGTCGTGTCTCGATCTCAATAATTAAACCGAATTCATAGTTGGAAATGTTTTTTTTTTCGAAATTCATGTTAAAAATTTCCGAACCTATAACTTTGTCAAAACTTTCCGAACCTATAACTATGTCAAAACTCTCCGAACCTATAACTTTGTCAAAACTGAACCGATTTTCAAAAGGAAAGGCGTTTTAGTCGTGGCTCGATCTCAATAATTAAACCGAATTCCTAGTTGGAAATGGAAAGGCGTTTTAGTCGTGGCTCGATCTTAATAATTTAACCGCATTCATAGTTGGAAATGTTTTTTTTTCGAAATTCATGTTAAAACTTTCCGAACCTATAACTTTGTCAAAACTTTCCGAACCTATAACTATGTCAAAACTTTCCGAACCTATAACTTTGTCAAAACTGAACCGATTTTCAAAAGGAAAGGCGTTTTAGTCGTGGCTCGATCTCAATAATTAAACCGCATTCATAGTTGGAAATGTTTTTTTTTTCGAAATTCATGTTAAAACTTTCCGAACCTATAACTTTGTCAAATCTTTCCGAACCTATAACTATGTCAAAACTTTCCGAACCTATAACTTTGTCAAAACTGAACCGATTTTCAAAAGGAAAGGCGTTTTAGTCGTGGCTCGATCTCAATAATTAAACCGCATTCATAGTTGGAAATGTTTTTTTTTTTGAAATTCACTTATTAAAACTTTCCGAACCTATAACTATGTAAAACTTTCCGAACCTATAACTTTGTCAAAACTGAACCGATTTTCAAAAGAAAAGGCGTTTTAGTCGTGGCTCGATCTCAATAATTAAACCACATTCATAGTTGGAAATGTTTTTTTTTTTCGAAATTCATGTCAAAACTTTCCGAACTATACTTTTCAAATTTCCAACCTATAACTTGTCAAAACTTTCGAACCTATAACCTTTGTCAAAACTGAACCGATTTTCAAAAGGAAAGGCGTTTTAGTCGTGGCTCGATCTCAATAATTAAACCGCATTCATAGTTGGAAATGTTTTTTTTTTTCGAAATTCATGTCAAAACTTTCCGAACTATAACTTTGTCAATTTTTTCCGAACCTATAACTATGTCAAAACTTTCCGAACCTATAACTTTGTCAAAACTGAACCGATTTTCATAAGGAAAGGCGTTTTAGTCGTGGCTCGATCTCAATAATTAAACCGCATTCATAGTTGGAAAAGTGTTTTTTTTTTCGAAATTCATGTCAAAACTTTCCGAACCTATAACTTTATCAAATTTTTCGGAACCTATAACTTTGTCAAAAGTTCCAACTAAACCTTTGTCCAAACTGAATCGATTTTCAAAAGGAAAGGCGTTTTAGTCGTGGCTCGATCTCAATAATTAAACCGCATTCATAGTTGCAAATGTTTTTTTTTTCGAAATTCATGTCAAAACTTTCCGAACCTTAACTTTGTCAAACTTTCCAACTATACTATGTCAAAACTTTCCGAACCTATAACTTTGTCAAAACTGAACCGATTTTCAAATGGAAAGGCGTTTTAGTCGTGGCTCGATCTCAATAATTAAGCCGCATTCATAGTTGGAAATGTTTTTTTTTTCGCAATTCATGTTAAAACTTTCCGAACCTATAACTTTGTCAAAACTTTCCGAACCTATAACTATGTCAAAACTTTCCGAACCTATAACTTTGTCAAAACTGAACCGATTTTCAAAAGGAAAGGCGTTTTAGTCGTGGCTCGATCTCAATAATTAAACCGCATTCATAGTTGGAAATGTTTTTTTTTTTCGAAATTTATGACAAAACTTTCTCGAACTTATAACTTTATCAAATTTTTCCTAACCTTGTAACGTGCACGACAGTGTTGTCTAGGCTATTCGCTGTCTACTATTCGGTTCCGGCCGTGCTCAGGGAAATTGGGGTGGGGTCTTCGAAATAGCCATTCATTTAGACACGCTTCACAAAAATAAAAGTCGTAGACAGTGCGGGAATTGCGGGGACCAAAGTCAAAGAGGCTAAAGATATGTAGAGTTTGAAGAACTTGGTGAGGCTGTTCTTCTTCTATACCCTCCCTACCTGTAGAATTTAAGGAATCTGTGTAATTCTACCCTCTAAATGTTAGTGCATGTGATCGATTAGGTGCCCAATTTATTACAGTTTAATTTAATTTCTCGAACATTTCTTTACTTTAAATAAGTTCGTGGATGCCTTCATGGCTTAATATTAACTTCATGTTTTTGTTCTTATTACTCTATTTACGTTATTTCTAATTATAATTTTTAATCACTAACATTAACAACTTTAGTTAGTGGAGATTTATTCTATTATGCGCGTTTGGTGTGTCTTAGTTTTTTCTGATTCTTTCTTTGTTTTATTTATTTAATTGTTTACTAGTGTTGGGGATACCTTCATTAATTTTCGGCTGGGCCGTACTCACGCTTGTTCCATCGATGTCAGCAGGCCTGATGACGACGAGGGGTATAGCTGTATGTGTAGGTGTATATGTAGGTGGGGTGTGTATTGAGGTGTGTGTAAAACAAAGAAACACCAAAACGAACATAGCTTAAAAAGATAAAGTACATAAAAATTATAAGTAGGAATTAACACAATTGATTCCAAATTCAAAATCTCAAACTTATCACTTCGATACAAAATTGCAAGAAATCGCAGGGAGCATCGCTTAGATCATTTTGCTCTGGTCGGTCACGCCTCTGTAGAGAGTTGGTGGAGGGTATGCGTGTCTTAATGCTTCTGACCTCCTCCAGCAGCTAAGGGAGTAGTCTTTGCCCTCAGTTAGGCTCTATCAATCCTCCCGCGGCTTATTGGGTAGGCTTTGGCCTCTTTAGGCCTCATCCATCCTCCAACGGCTTTATCCCGCCTCTCTAATGGAGAACTTATCACCGCCTTATGGGTAGGGTGCCGCGGAAGACGCGGGCGGCGTGGGTGGTGGAGACGGTGGCTTTAGCCAAAGCTAAACGTGCGTCTGCATCGCCTATTTGGCACAATATAGGCCGCGGCAAGCTTTGTCTCGAACGCCGGTGCAAATGATCAAGTTAATTTTAACTTAGAGGCACGTGGGAGCCCGATGCTCGCAGATTAAATTTTAACACACGTCTTTTTGCCAATACTTTTTACAGCGTAATAATCCGGAAATACATGAAGTTGCCGGTGCATCGCTTTACAGCGCAGCCGTGCAGACTTGCATTCTAATCAGCTGATCGTCAGGGCTGCCAGACTTATAGGCGGATCAGCTGACGGTTGGGGTTGCCAGACTTTTACTGTTGGCGCTCAAATCGCCGACGAAAACCGTTAGGGTTTGAATTTGAACTTAACTAAATTTAAAAGTTATATTAAAGCGATTCTAATCGAACCCTCACAACCTATAACTTTGTCAAAACTTTCTGAACCTAAACCTTTGTCAAAACTGAACCGATTTTCAAAAGGAAAGGTGTTTTAGTCGTGGCTCAATCTCAATAATTAAATCGAAATCATAGTTGGAAAAGTGTTTTTTTTTTTCGAAATTTATGACTAAACTTTCCGAACATATAACTTTGTCAATTTTTTCCGAACCAATAACTATTTCAAAACTTTCCGAACATACAACTTAGTCAAAACTGAAACGATTTTCATAAGGAAAGGCGTTTCAGTCGTGGCTTGATCTCAATAATTAAACCAAAAGTGGAAAAGTTTTTTTTTTCGAAAATCATGTTAAAACCTATAACTATGTCAAAACATTCCGAATATATAACTTTGTCAAAAATGAACCGATTTTCAAAAGGAAAGGCATTTTAGTCGTGGCCCAATCTCAATAATTAAACCGCATTCATAGATGGAAATGTTTTTTTTTTAAATTCATTTTAAAATTTATAACTTTTTTTAAAACTTTCCGAAACTATAACTTTGTCAAAACTGAACCGATTTTCAAAAGGAAAGGTGTTTTAGTCGTGGCTCTATCTCAATAATTAAACCGCATTCATAGTTGGAAATGTTTTTTTTTTTTCGCAATTGACGTCAAAACTTTCCGAACCTATAACTTTGTCAATTTTTTCCGAACTTATAACTTTGTCAAAACTTTCCGAATATATAACTCTGTCAAAAATGAACCGATTTTCAAAAGGAAAGGCATTTTAGTCGTGGCCCAATCTCAATAATTAAACCGCATTCATGATGGAAATGTTTTTTTTTTTAAATTCATTTTAAAACTTATAACTTTTTTTAAAACTTTCCGAAACTATAACTTTGTCAAAACTGAACCGATTTTTAAAAGGAAAGGCATTTTAGTCGTGGCTCTATCTCAATAATTAAACCGCATTCATAGTTGGAAATGTTTTTTTTCGAAATTCGTGTCAAAACTTTCCGATCCTATAACTTTTTCAAAACTTTCCGAACTTATAAGTTTGTCAAAACTGAACCAATTTTCAAAAGGAAAGGCGTTTTAGTCGTGGCTCGTTCTCAATAATTATACTGTTTTCATAGTTGGAAATGTTTTTTTTTTTCAAATTTATAACAAAACTTTCCGAACTTATAACTTTATCAAATTTTTCCGATCCTATAACTTTTTTTTTTAAAATTTCCGACCCTATAACTTTGTCAAAACTTTCCGAACCTATAACTTTGTCAAAACTGAACCGATTTTCAAAAGGAAAGGCGTTTTAGTCGTGGCTCGTTCTCAATAATTATACTGTTTTCATAGTTGGAAATGTTTTTTTTTTTCAAATTTATGACAAAACTTTCCGAACTTATAACTTTATCAAATTTTTCCGAACCTATAACTTTTTTTTTTAAAATTTCCGACCCTTTAGCTTTGTCAATTTTTTCCGAACTTATAACTTTGTCGAAACTTTCCGACCCATAACTTTGTCAAAAATGAACCGATTTTCAAAAGGAAAGGCATTTTAGTCGTGGCCCAATCTCAATAATTAAAACGCATTCATAGATGAAAATGTTTTTTTTTTAAATTCATTTTAAAACTAATAACTTTTTTTTAAACTTTCTGAAACTATAATAATTATACTGCTTTCATAGTTGGAAATGTTTTTTTTTTTTTCGAAATATGTGACTAAATTTCCGAACGTATAACTTTGTCAATTTCTTACGAACCTATAACTATGTCAAAACTTTCCGACCCATAACTTTGTCAACACTGAACCGCTTTTCAAAAGGAAAGGCGTTTTAGTCGTGGCTCGTTCTCAATAATTAAACCGCATTCATAGTTGGAAATGTTTTTTTGTTTTTCGAAATTCATGTCAAAACTTTCCGAAAGTATAACTATGTCAAAACTTTCTGACCCATAACTTTGTCAAAACAGAACCGATTTTCAAAAGGAAAAGCATTTTAGTGGTTGCTCGCTCTCAGTAATTAAACCGCATTCATAGGTGGATATGTTTTTCTGTTTTTGAAATTCATGTCAAAACTTTCCAAAAGTATAACTATGTCAAAACTTTGCGAACATATAACTTTGTCAAAACTGAACCGATTTTCAAAAGGAAAGGCGTTACAGTCGTATCTCGATCTCAATAATTAAACCCCATTCATAGTTGGAAAAGTTATTTGTTTTTCGAAATTCATGTTAAAACTTTTCGAACCTGTAACTTTGTCAAAACTTTCCGAACGTATAACTATGTCAAAATCAAAACTTTCTTAACATTTAACTTTGTCAAAACTGAACCGATTTTCAAAAGGAAAGGCGTTTTTGTCGTGGCTCGATCTCAAGAATTAAACCGCATACATAGTTGGAAATATATAACTTTGTCAACACTTTCCGATCCTATAACTTTGTCAATTTGTTCCGAACCTATAACTTTGTCAAAACTTTCCGAACATATAATTTTTTCAAAACTTTCCGAACTTATGACTTTTTTTAAAACTTTCCGAACCTATAACTTTGTCATAACTCTCCGAACGTATAACTATGTAAAAACTTTCCGATCATATAACTTTGTCAAAACTTTCCGAACCTATAACTTTGTCAAAACTTTCCGAATATATAATTTTTTCAAAACTTTCCGAACTTATGACTTATTTTAAAACTTTCCGAACCTATAACTTTGTCATAACTTTCCGAACGTATAACTATATCAAAACTTTCCGAACATATAACTTTGTCAAAACTGAACCGATTTTCAAAGGGAAAGGCGTTTTGGTTGTCGCTCGATCTCAATATTTAAACCGCAATCATAGTTGCAAATGTTTTTTTTTTCGAAATTCATGTCAAAACTTTTCGAACCTATAACTTTGTCAAAACTTAAACTGAACCGATTTTCAAAAGGAAAGGCGTTTTAGTCGTGTCTCGATCTCAATAATTAATCCGTATTCATAGTTGGAAATGTTTTTTTTTTCGAAATTCATGTTAAAACTTTCCGAACATATAACTTTGTCAAAACTTTCCGAACCTATAACTATGTCAAAACATTCCGAATATATAACTTTGTCAAAAATGAACCGATTTTCAAAAGGAAAGGCATTTTAGTCGTGGCCCAATCTCAATAATTAAACCGCATTCATAGATAAAAATGTTTTTTTTTTTAAATTCATTTTAAAACTTATAACTTTTTTTAAAACTTTCCGAAACTATAACTTTGTCAAAACTGAACCGATTTTCAAAAGGAAAGGTGTTTTAGTCGTGGCTCTATCTCAATAATTAAACCGCATTCATAGTTGGAAATGTTTTTTTTTTTCGCAATTGATGTCAAAACTTTCCGAACCTATAACTTTGTTAATTTTTTCCGAACTTATAACTTTGTCAAAACTTTCCGAATATATAACTCTGTCAAAAATGAACCGATTTTCAAAAGGAAAGGCATTTTAGTCGTGGCCCAATCTCAATAATTAAACCGAATTCATAGATGGAAATATTTTTTTTTTTAAATTCATTTTAAAACTTATAACTTTTTTTAAAACTTTCCGAAACTATAACTTTGTCAAAACTGAACCGATTTTCAAAAAATATCGTATCTCGATCTCAATAATTAAACCCCATTCATAGTTGGAAAAGTTATTTGTTTTTCGAAATTCATGTTAAAACTTTTCGAACCTGTAACTTTGTCAAAACTTTCCGAACGTATAACTATGTCAAAATCAAAACTTTCTTAACATTTAACTTTGTCAAAACTGAACCGATTTTCAAAAGGAAATGCGTTTTTGTCGTGGCTTGATCTCAAGAATTAAACCGCATACATAGTTGGAAATATATAACTTTGTCAAAACTTTCCGATCCTATAACTTTGTCAATTTGTTCCGAACCTATAACTTTGTCAAAACTTTCCGAACATATAATTTTTTCAAAACTTTCCGAACTTATGACTTTTTTTAAAACTTTCCGAACCTATAACTTTGTCATAACTCTCCGAACGTATAACTATGTCAAAACTTTCCGAACATATAATTTTTTCAAAACTTTCCGAACTTATGACTTATTTTAAAACTTTCCGAACCTATAACTTTGTCATAACTTTCCGAACGTATAACTATATCAAAACTTTCCGAACATATAACTTTGTCAAATATGAACCGATTTTCAAAGGGAAAGGCGTTTTTGTTGTCGCTCGATCTCAATATTTAAACCGCATTCATAGTTGCAAATGTGTTTTTTTTCGAAATTCATGTCAAAACTTTCCGAACCTATAACTTTGTCAATTTTTTCCGATCCTTTAGCTTTGTCAAACTTTCCGAACATATAACTTTGGCAAACCTGAACCGATTCTAAAAAGGAAAGGCGTTTAATTAAACCGCATTCATAGTTGGAAATATATAACTGTGTCAAAACTTTCCGATCCTATAACTTTTTCAAAACTTTCCCAACTTATAACTTATTTTTAAAATTTTCCAAACATATAACTTTGTCAAAAGTAAACCGATTTGCAAAAGGAAAGGCGTTTTCGTCGTGTCTCGATCTCAATAATTAAATCGCATTCATAGTTGGAAATGTTTTTTTTTTCGAAATTCATGTTAAAACTGTCCGAACCTATAACTTTCTCAAAACTTTCCGAACTTATGACTTATTTTAAAACTTTCCGAACCTATAACTTTGTCATAACTTTCCGAACGTATAACTATATCAAAATTTTCCAACATATAACTTTGTCAAAACTGAACCGATTTTCAAAGCGAAATGCGTTTTGGTTGTCGCTCGATCTCAATATTTAAACCGCATTCATAGTTGCAAATGTTTTTTTTTTCGAAATTCATGTCAAAACTTTCCGAACATATAACTTTGTCAAAACTTTCCGAACTTATGACTTATTTTAAAACTTTGCGAACCTATAACTTTGTCAAAACTAAACCGATTTGCAAAAGGAAAGTCGTTTTAGTCGTGGCTCAATATCAATAGTTAACCGCATTCATAGTTCGAAATGTTTTTTTTTGCGCAATTCCTGTCAAAACTTTCCGAACCTATAACTTTGTCAAATTTTTCCGAACCTATAACTATGTCAAAACTTTCCGAACATATAACTTTGTCAAAACTGAAACGATTTTTAAAAGGAAAGGCATTTTAGTCGTAGCTCGATCTCAATAATTAAACCGCATTCATAATTGAAAATGTTTTTTTTTTAAATTCATTTTAAAACTTTCCGGACCTATAACTTTGTCAAAACTTTTCGAACCTATAACTTTGTCAAAAATGAACCGATTTTCAAAAGATAGGCGTTTTAGCCGTGGCTCAATCTCAATAATTAAACCGAATTCATAGTTAGAAATGTTTTTTTTTTAAATTCATTTTAAAACTTTCCGAACCTATAACTTTGTCAAAACTTTCCGAACGTTAAACTATGTCAAAACTTTCCGAACATATAACTTTGTCAAAACTGAACAGATTTTCAAAAGGAAAGGCGTTTTAGTCGTTGCTCGATGTCAATAATTAAAACGCATTCATAGTTGGAAATATATAACTTTGTCAAAACTTTCCGAACCTGTAACTTTGTCCAAACTTTCCGAACGTATAACTATGTCAAAACTTTCCGAACATATAACTTTGTCAAAACTGAACAGATTTTCAAAAGGAAAGGCGTTTTAGTCGTTGCTCGATGTCAATAATTAAACCGCATTCATAGTTGGAAATGTTTTTTTTTCACAATTCCTGTCAAAACTTTCCGATCCTATAACTTTTTCAAAACTTTCCTATT
>JAWNNV010000659.1:202500-364435 GCA_035044485.1 Scaptomyza reducta | reverse complement strand
CTAGCAGCCATAGGTTTTACCTCTGCCCCCTCCTCGCTTTTCAACTTTCAATGTTCTACACTCGCGTTGTGTCCTTCACACACACACACACAGTGCAAAAGCCTTCAGTTTGTCAAGGCGGCTGCCTGTCAGCTCTGGCATCAGCGTTGTCAGCGTTAACTGGGCTTTCTATCTCTTTGCCTTTGTTCCCATAGTCATAGTAGCTTGCCTTCAATCAAACACACACACACACACACACGCGACACGGCAACCCACACACACACACATACATACAGCTGGCAAGTCTGTCAACTTATTATAACATCCATTAATTTCATTTAAGCATCATTCAATTGCCTTCATTTTTATCGCAAGTTATCAAGAGTTGGCCAACAATGCGTCGACGCTTTTGGCGCTGAAGTTTAAGTTCGTACATGAATGTTTCTTCTTCTTCTTCTTGTTCTTGTTGTTGTTGTTGTTGTTGCCATCCTGCTCGCTTGGCTGCTTCGCCCCTTCGCGGTTGGCAAAACTTTTTGCATTAAGCTTCGTATTGGCAGACAACTGTGTGTGTGTGTGGAAACGGAAGCAACACTGACAGCCCGGCTACAAGCAATACCAATAACAGTAACAGTAACAGTATAACAGTACCATCAAACCGGGAACGGTGAACATAAACTTGGCTGCCTTTTGGGGCTCAATACCAATACTCAAATTGGTCTTCATTTTGAGTTCAAAGTCCATTTTTGGTTTGTTTGTACAGAAGAAAACAAGTAAGAAGGCTCTAGTCGAGAAATACCGACTAAACTATCCCTGAACCCTATACTTAACGCATGCAGTCAGTGTTTGCAAGTATGTGTGAGTGTGCATACTTTCCTAACTTCAATGCTCCATATCTCCGGTGTTTCTCAACCGATTTCAAAAAAATTTTCACAGATTGTCAATATTTCGTCTAATGTTTCAAACTGCATCATAAAGATTTCTGAATTCAAAGATTTTGTTGTTATCGATAACATGTGTATATCGGAAACGGAAAAAGTTATCGAAACAAATATCGACTCGTCTGTTGATGCTAATAAAAAATATATATAATTTTCCATATTCAAGATTTTGTTGTTATCGATAACATGTGTATATCGGAAACGGGAAAAGTTATCGAAACGAAATTGACTCGTCTGTGATGCTGATCAAGAATATATATCATTTTCCATATTCAAGATTTTGTTATTATCGATTAACATGTGTATATCGGAAACGGGAAAAGTTATCGAAACGAAATCGACTCGTCTGTTGATGCTGATCAAGAATATATATACTTTGTGCATAGGAAATGCTTCCTTCTGCCCTGTTCATACCTTTGCACAAAACCATTATACCCTTATTTCCATTTTCAATCAGGGTTCAGGGTATAAAAAACCCAGCAGCTGTATTTTCTTCACGACTTTGTATCTATACAATGTACAAACAAATATATGTATGTATGTGTGTGTGTATGTGTGTGACAGTTTACGACACCATTCGCATTGGTGGTAAGCTATTCGAAGTGCTAGTGGCCAAAAAGCCTGCAGCGAGGACATAAAATAATAATATTTTTATACACGCATTATGCTGGAACGTGGTCCAGCAAAACGAATGAGAGAGAACTGGAGAAGGAGCAGAAGGACCCTACCAGCGGGAGGACAAGAACGTGCCGAAATGCTGAAACAGAACACATAACACAGAACCGAACCAGACGAAACAACACACAGAACCAAAGTGAACCGAACCGAACCGAACCGGACACAGTGTCAAGTGCCATAAAACACAATTAGTCAAGAGTCGTTCGTTGTTTATCGCATTCATCTATAGCTTTATGCATGTGTGTGTGTACGATGAACACTTGCTAAGCGGAACGGTTTCTAATTATTCTGATTGCAATCAAAAGAGCTCAAAGAACTCAGCGAGACTAACTAGTTAAAGCCAACCATAAATACGTATTGATAAAGTGTTAAATCCGAACTGTTTGCAAGTGCGAGTGTTTACTGTAGCGTGTGGCATGTGGTATCTGTCGGAATGTTGCAAGTGGCATGTTGCTGGCGGCGCTTCGTTCGCGATTGCACTCAAAAATGCCGTTAATTGCAAGTGAGTGCTGCAAATATTGCGCATACGCCGCGTATGTTTCCCATATATTCTATATTCAGCCGCGTTACACACACAATTAATCAATAAGATGATAACTCCAGGCGATTACACACACACACCCACCACACATACTCACAACATAGCCATAGACACATTCACACACACACACACACACACACACACAACATAACATAGCAGAGAGACCATAGCACGGAACTCATCCATTTATTAATCCACTAATCGGCACGCTGAGGCGCTAAGGTGCGACAACATGCAACATTTACATACATATATGTATGTGTGTGTGTATTTACATATATGTATGTATGTATGTGTGTGTATTTACATACATATATGTTTGTATGTATGAGAGACGGCTTTGAGACGCTTTGGCGTTCTTCCAATATCGAGATTGTGAGCTCATAAATATAATCTAAGTACAACCAAACGCACACATACACACACACACACACATTCATGCACATGCACACATATGTACACTTGAACTATTAATGTATGTATGACATGGGCGTGGCAGGCATGCAAGATGAAGAAGAAGAAGCTCAAGATGATGATGAAATATAACAACAAAAAAAAAAACTAAAGTTGACTTGGCTTGGCGCAAAACTTTGCGCATACTTAATATCCTGACGTCACACGGTCAGCTGACACACACATATATACATATACTATATCTCTATAGGGCTTGTTTAACGTGACGTGGATTATAGCCACGCTGCTCATATATCCAAGGATATAGCACGAGAGTTTGGGTTTTTAACGCTTCTCATTGAGCTCAGATTTTAATTATTGCTTCAGCGTTTCCCAATTTTCGTTTCACTATTCAAAAATAATTTGGCTGCACCTTTAACTAACTGATAAATACATTTTTGTATATCATTTCACCTAACTGTTACCGCATTCAGTTCGAATTGGCGGTCAAAAACCAAAAGAGAGTCCTTCATATCCCTTAATGTGAATGTCTGACTATTTATCGGTTATCCATCTTGCAATCTTCTGTGTCTCTGTAAGACGAGTTGTCTCTGTCTGAATCTTTGCCCTCTAACTTCTCCTCTTAACACCTGATCTTGGTAAAGACAATAATTTATATTTTTCTTTAGCTCTTGAAACACTGAAAGACAAGTGATTTCTTCTACAAGCATAATTTCAATATTAATCTCTAAAGATATCACTTATTATCTTTCTCTCATCACTAAAATTACTTTACATAGCTTTTAACAGAGCTATGTTAACACAATGTTAACTTTAATGTATACCAACGTCAGTTTTTCTTCTCTCTACTCATGTATTCGTGTGTATATATCCGTCTTTCTCTGCTTCACGTCTTTTGTTGCAATATAGACAGTCTTCCTCGAAGACAGTCTTCTCCCGTTATAAGTTCATTGACCGGTCAAAAGACAGTCCTGGCAGTGTATATTGTGTGTCAATCTGAGGAAGCTACCCAAACCCAAAACTCGAAAACGGACAGCAATGCGAAGTATTTGGAGCACATTTTTGAGGAACAACTGGCCAAATGGTTGCCCAACTTTGTTAGCAACACCATTGGTGCCAATGGCGATGCCTCTATCTCGAATTTGCCAAGTTTGATGACCGCAGATTCCGTCAACTAAGTTGACTCTCCTAAGTGACAAAGTTTAGAAAAGGTTGAGAATGTTATCGGTGCAAAGTGCATTTGAAATATATATATATAAATTGCAGAGAATTGTAGGGAACGTAAAGTATCGGAACATCGGTGAGAACAACTCCCATGCCAGCTAAGTCAAATTACAACTGATTCATTTGGTTCACTCCCTCGCACGCTCGCTTACTTCCACAGAAACTTTGTTCGACTCCTTGCCAAAACATCGAATGGCTGTGACAAAGCGATGTGATCAAATCTATTGACAATCCCGGACAGGCTACGAGTTGCTTCGATGACAGATTGGACGTTTAGGGTGCGCTTTGTGCTATTTGTTCGTATTACATTCGACGATAAGCTCGATATTCAATTCACAATTCATTTATTGAACCATTTCCCTACATTGTGTAGCTCACATATATATAAATTGAACTGCATGATATGTACGTTATGGTAGTTACATTCACACCAAGCCTTCAACATACTTTTGAAGGTCTTGGCAATAATAGTAAATGCAATAACACTTAAGGCAACAGCTACTACTACAAACACAAGCTAACAACATTCGTTCATATGATTCATCGAAAATTAGATTGCATTTATCTAGTAACAAGTCTTACTTGTACTCGACGCAAATGCTTTTCATATTTAGTATTCTGTTGCGCTTTGGTGCAGGCTTTCAGTATTTGCATCCACAGATTGCAGTAAGTGGTAAATGTGCACTTACGTCAAATGCAAATCGTGAGTTATGCGAAATGAGCGCATCTACTTGCCAGTAGGTCCGACTGCCTGCTGTCAGGCTTGAGTACAGCCATTAGCAGTGGTCACTCTGTCCCTTGAAGTGCCCCATTGAAAGCAGCACAGTTTAGAGGCAAAGCATGAATATCCTGTTTGCGCTGTAACCGCACGGATGGGCCGGACATGAAGTGTCTGTGTGGGTTTGAGGAAAGGGAAAGGGTCAGGTCTGTGCGTCGAGTGCAGTGTCGCAGCCGGTCTGTCTGTGTCCTGTGTACAATAGAGCAATACAATGACCATTTGGCCAGCAGGATCCGATTTTAGGCTCAAGCTTCAACAGCTTGTCTGACCTGCCCACACGCACACTGAGAGCTTTGGACTCAACTATGCAGCATGTCAACAAACCGAAACCGAAACCGAGACCGAAATAGAGACCAAACCGAAACCGAAACCGAAACCGAAACCAAGACCGAAACACAAAACCCGTAAACCGTAACAATAAACCGAAAAGCAAACTTGGCAGCTCAACTGAGCGAAAAGGGCGTGAGCAAATGGGCAAACCGAAGCCGTCGCACCCCGAAACCCTCCGAGCCGAGGCATAACTTGATTGCCATTACCAGCAGAAAGTGTTAGCCGAACGCTCACAGCCGAAGCCTAATGTGTAAATAAGAAGCAAGCGCAATGCGAAAAAGAATCCAAGTTCAAAAGTCTTGATACGGCTGTTATTGGGCATTGGGGATTGCGGATTGGGGATTGCGGAGGCAGCATCAGTTGACCTGGAACTGAATGTAAGCATCCTTGTGCCCCAATTAGGTGGTGTGTGTACGGCAACGTTGCCAGTTCTGTCTACAAGTATTTATGTGTAGCATGCTACCAAGGGAACCTACTTTATCCATCTTGACTTTGCAGTCCTTCTCCTCACTCTCCTCACTGCTGTGTGTGTGTGCGTATTTTTGAATTTTTCTGCGTTTTCCTGCCCAGCTTGTCTTTAGTGGGTGTGCCAGGGCCAGGACACGGCCATCGTTTTTCATTTGACTGGAGACTCCTTTGAGTCTTACGTTTTGCCCTTAGCCTTTTGTTCCTGCTCTTTTTACCCCTATACCCATTCGTACTCCCATTTGATTTGACTCTCTGGCTCTGGCCATTTGTTTCAGTCTTGTTGCTTTTTCCTTTTTCTTTGCCAGAGGCCACCGAGGCAGAAAAAGCTTCGCACCGCAACGAACAGGCCACAAGTTGAATGGAATCCATTGTCTGTTGCTCTTGTTAGTCTGCAAGTGCACTGTGTTGGCCATCTGGCAGAGATATAGACGTCCTGGCACGTATTTCGTGGCTTTCAGCTTTTTGTTCAGTTACGTTCTTCACTTTCACTCGACTGACTCCCTTCGCTATTGGGATTCCACATTTGCCTTTTCTCTTTCAATAAACAACTCAACCAACCAACAAGTTGCGCACATGGAACTTCGACCTCTCACACACAGATACAACAACTTACCACACTGCCGTAGTAGTCTTAGACTAGCAAGCATCCAAATTTATGAGCAGTAAAATACTTCTGTAGGTATGCGGAATTTATGGGTTCAAGAAATTGGAATTCACTATCGAAATGTATGTGAAGATTATGTTCAAATTTGTCAAAAGGAGCTTAAAATTTATAATAAAGTTGTGCAACCGTATATAATACATGTACATATATGAATTCTTCATCAGAATGAATGAGTCGATACGATCAAGTTGAATCCTTTATAAGCCGTTCGATAACCTTAGCATTCTAGAATCGATTTGAACTCATTGCTCAGTTAATTAAAAACTTAGTTACGTGTGGACTTAACTTAAATAACTTTACCAGGCCATTTTATTATTTATGTAACCTGTATTCGGTTCCGGCCGTGCTCAGGGAAATTGGGTTGGAGTCTTTTGAATAGCCAAGTTTCTAGACACGCTTCACAATAATAAAAGTCGTAGACAGTACGGGAAATGGGAGGACCAAAGTCATAGCGGCTAAAGACATGTAGATTGTTGAATAACTTGCTGAGGATATTCTTCTTCTATACGCTCCTTACCTGCACAATTTAAGGAATCTGTGTAATTCTACCCTATAAATGTTAAATATGTTAATTAGAATCTCAGAATCGCACTTTCTTCACTCAAATTGTCGATGTTTAGTTCCCTAATGCTTTTGCTTTTGCAAATGACAATAGTTAATTGCGCTTTTGTGGTAAGTTCAAATCACAATGGAACCCGAGGATACTTAGTCTCATTCATCGATCCGTCCATCTATTCTCTCTCTCTCTCTCTCTCTCTGACTCCCCTCTCAACTTGTTTAACGTGCGCTGTGTTGGTCAAGTAATATTTGCAGGACCCGCATCGCGATAGCCATCAGTTGGGCGTTGTTGTAGGGGGAGGCGTTGGGTATGAGGGCCCAATCGACAGCAACGACAGCAACGACAAAGCCTAAGCAACGACACGTCCGACGGTCAGGTCCGACGCCTTCGCCGACGCTATCGGCACTTGCAGGTGTTGAAATCGTCTGGCGCCCAACGACAGCAACATGCTTCAACAGGATATTAATGTGCATTTTGATGGTGGGGCTTCGCACTCGGTGTTCCTTTTGTTGTTGTTGTTGTTGTTGTTGGCTCCATTCAATGCGGTCAATGAGCGATGGTCACTCAAATGCGGGAGGAGCGGTCGGCGGTTGGCGGTTGGCTTGGTTTGGGTATTTGTAATGCTTCATGTAGACAATGTGTAAACAACAGGGCTAACAATGTTGCTGCCTTTGAAAGGTGATTGTCATGATGAGCATAGCCAGGGGTATGCATTACTGCACTGTTGCATGCAACACACACACACACACACACACACGAACCGTAAATGATAACTAGGCGAGTAATTACACGATGTTGCATGCCACCTGGCATAGTAAATGTTGAAATTGTAGTACAGAAGAACAAAACTGTTCAGATAGAAGTTGGGTGGCTGGCGGTCAACAGGTTCAACACGCCTTCGATCTCTCTCTGTCCGACTTGGTTGACAAGAAAAATGACTTTCAACCGTCTGGCAGCGAGCTGTTACACAATCGAGTGATATATGAAAGCAAAAAAAAATAAAAAATCGAACTCTGAAACCGCATTGAAATATTTATCATTTAGCAGAGCGAACGAAGCCAGGACTTGGGTTTGACCGATTTGTGGTTCAGTCATTCAATCATTTATTGACAGCAACAATGAGCCAGTCATCAAATACACCCAATACACCATCAGAAAGAGAGAGAGAGAGGGAGAAAGAGAGAGGATAATAACCGCCTTTGTGACACCCCATTTGGCAATTCACTTTGATAGGCGGAGGCGGAGCTCAAGTCTGGGTTGGTCAGCACAACTGTTATTTGGTTAACCGCTTCAAAGTATAAATTGTCCGATCCATAATTTCCACATTTGCAAAATTGCTGGCATGTGTTCAACAAGCCACGTGATTACCCAATTGATTGCATGAGTAAAGCACTAAAAGGACTTCGGTCTGCCAGCTGCTCAGCTTCATCATCACTATAACACACGCAAGCAATTTGCATAATTACAATTTACATAAGAGAGAGCAATGAGAGAGAATGGCTTTAATATGGACAAGCCTTGTTACTATTTCAAGTTAATTAGAACAATATACCATTTTGGGTTCGAACTTTTGGGTGAATGCCTAAGGGTTCCCGGCCATCCTGGAATCGCATGCGAGAAAAAGTCCGTGGTAGAGTCTCAGCTGAACCTACAAAGTCTTTAGAGGAAATATTGTGAGAGTTTTAAGCTATTAGGGTAAATGTAAGGTCTCTCTATTGCTGGGATAATTTTTGAAAATCGGTTCAGAGTTTAGCCGCAAACTTAACCTCTTTACGATAGTAGTATAGAGAGGAACATAATGATGAACACGAATGACATCGTGTTAAAGACAGGTTAGAGCCACTTTAATTTGGCTAATGCGAATCGATTGGATCCCAAGGGCCACGAAACGAACGAACACAACTCGATAATCGGGCAATCAGCAGTGTTTATCGCGGTTCCAGTTAGTGAAGCAGAAGGAAACGAACAAGCTGACAAGGACAGCTTAGCATTATGTGCATTGTATATATGTGGATGGATATGGCTTTTCATTTTGCTATTTGTTGCTGTTGTCGCTGTCGTTGGTGTCGTTGTTGTATTGTTGTTGCTAATAGTAACAGTCAATAATCGTTTGTTGTGTCTGTGTGTTGGGCGTGGGCGAGGTTAAAGCAATATAATTTTATATGAAATTATATTGACAGACACACAATCGGAGCCAACGCAGAAGGATGCCTAGAAAGAGAGTGAGATTGTGCTCAAGGATGCTCGAATCGTTTAAGCAGCAGCTTTTGTGTTCGATTCGTGGCCCGCCGCATCAATGTTAATGGCCTTTAAAATTTTTGGGGGCACACATTGTGTTTCGTGGCAATGCGAATTCGAAAGCACAAATGGGGCAGCAACTTGATCGAAAGCTGGTCCATTGTTAGGCTAGGCCAAGTCAACGTTTTTTTTGTCTATCAAGCGGGATTAAGCGATGGCCTTGGCATCTCAATTAAGGGGAGGAGAAGCAAAAAAGCGGGCATGATACGCAACGCTACGTAAGTCTGGGCTGCAAAGGATCAAAATCAATTTCCATACAATTATCACACGATTTCTATTCAACAGAAGAGGCTGTCGTAGGGACAAGGGCGGAAGGCTGGCTAAGAGAGAGATTTGATTTGGGTACAAAGAGCTCATCATGACAATGGGAAATGGGGGCGAGGTGGGGGGAGCGAACAAACATGATATAAGCAATCAACAGAGCCAAATTAAGTGGCGGAGCCTAAACACAACGAAAAGCTGAAACTGAAATTCAAATCAGGCTAAAACAAACTACTAGAAGACCAGACCCGCGCTTACATTCACACATATGCGTCTATTGTTGTTCCGAACTGTGTGTGAGTGTGCATGTGTGCATGTGTGTGTGATGTAGAATAGAAAGCTATTATAAATTCCCAACTGGCACACACACACACATCGCCAACAGACATGTTTGGCAATCAGTCGTCAGACATTTGTTATGTGTTTTGTAATTTGCGTATGCCAAACTCAGTCCCAGACCCAGTCCCAGTCCCAGTCCCAATCTCAGTCCCAGTTTCCAGTTACCAGTTACCAGCTACCAGTTAGAGTCCCTGACCCTCTTTGTTGTTTTCCTTCTTAAACATCATGGAAATTTCGTTTTGCTTGCATTTGATGTTGATGTTCTCTACAAAGGACAACGACTGAATCAGTTTATTTTATCAATTTATAAACAACAACAGTTTTGTCGGTTATCATTCGGGTCTGTTGGCCCTTCAATTCGATTGAGAGTTATTGCATAATGTCGAATAAAATACACACACACCCGTACACACACACACCCGTACACACACCCGTACACACGAAGGCAGTCAAATCCAATCATGCTATAAGCTCGTCAGTGGGCATAACAAGATTTAATTTTTACATGCGTATGTATGAAAATATCCTTATACATACATACATACATACATGTGAAGTATTTTCATACATACATGTGAAGTATGTTCATACATACATGTGAAGTATGTTCATACACACATACATTATTGTTGTATATACACATTGTACATTAAATAGCGAACGCGATTTATACGACCCTGAAATCTGCCCTCATTTAATTAGCAAACTTTTTAAATGTGCGATTTAGTTTCATATACATACATATATTTCTATACAACACACACGCACACACACACACACACACACACACGTATGCGTGTGAATGTGCTTGTGTTATAATTTTAGCAGCAACTTTGCCACTAGTTGGCTCTACTTTACTTTATTTTTTGTGTGTTTTCTTAGCATTAAGTTGCTGTTAGAGTGAGTTAGAAGAAAGGACCACAGGCTGGGTCAACCGACAGGACAGTACTGTGTGTATATATGCCATGTGCCTGGCTTAAGTTCTCAGCCTAGCAAACTAACTTAAATAAACCGCCTGAGTGCCTAAGTAGCTCGAGACGAATCTTAATTAAAAGTGTTCAGGCCTAAGAACAACCAACAACCAAGTCGCGTACCAGCTGTGTCTGGGAATTTACTTAAAGTATACACATATGTATATAATTATGTATTAACGCTGCAAGAAAACAACTTTTCAAATTACGTTATAAGCCAAATACCTAAACTTTCAATTTGGAATTTGAATTCAAGGAACTCTTGTTCATAAGCTCTGGCATCTGAGTCCTGAAAGATGGAAGGAGCGGTAAACTCTCGCATACCTTCTGCATACCTTCAACTAGTTGGTTTGTCCTTGTGCAAAACGCAAATCACAGAAATACTTCAACTCTCTACGAATGTATGCAATATGAACAACCCACAAAAATTTACTTATACTTTTCATACACCCAGAGCACAAATAAGCATATTTCTAATGGTGAATGCAACTATTTCTGTTAAATCAAGAATTACTATGAAGTTGCAAAATCAACATTCTTCGACGTATTAATGTTGATGCACACAAATATTTGTTTCCAATATTATACATACTTAATTTTAATATGATGTGATGTTTATACCCTGAACCCTGATTGCAAATGGGTAAAAAGGGTATAATGGTTTTGTGCAAAAGTATGTAACAGGCAGAAGGAAGCATCTCCGACCCCATAAAGAATATAGCCTATATATAGGAAAGGCGTTTTACTCATTACTTGATCCTAAAAATAATACTGCATTTAAAATTTGAAAGGTTTAAATTTTCAAAATTCTTGACCCAAAAATTACACATAGGCTCGGATGCAAAACTTCCCAAGCCCATAACTTTGTCAAAACTGAACCGATTTTCAAAAGGAAAGGCGTTTTACTCATGGCTTGATCCTAAAAATAATACTGCATTTAAGACTTGAAAGGTTTAAATTTTCAAAATTCATGTCAAAATTCCTGACTCAAAAATTACACATAGGCTCGGATGCAAAACTTCCCAAGCCCATAACTTTGTCAAAACTGAACCGATTTTCAAAAGGAAAGGCGTTTTACTCATGGCTTGATCCTAAAAATAATACTGCATTTAAAATTTGAAAGGTTTTTTTTTTCAAAATTCATGTCAAAATTCCTGACCCAAAAATTACACATAGGCTCGGATGCAAAACTTCCCAAGCCCATAACTTTGTCAAAACTGAACCGATTTTCAAAAGGTAAGGCGTTTTAGTCATGGCTTGATCCTAAAAATAATACTGCATTTAAAATTTGAAAGGTTTAAATTTTCAAAATTCATGTCAAAATTCCTGACCCAAAAATTACACATAGGCTCGGATGCAAAACTTCCCAAGCCCATAACTTTGTCAAAACTGAACCGATTTTCAAAAGGTAAGGCGTTTTAGTCATGGCTTGATCCTAAAAATAATACTGCATTTAAAATTTGAAAGGTTTAATTTTCATTTATGTCAAAATTCTTGACCCAAAAATTACACATAGGCTCGGATGCAAAACTTCCCAAGCCCATAACTTTGTCAAAACTGAACCGATTTTCAAAAGGAAAGGCGTTTTACTCATGGCTTGATCCTAAAAATAATACTGCATTTAAAATTTGAAAGGTTTTTTTTTTCAAAATTCATGTCAAAATTCCTGACCCAAAAATTACACATAGGCTCGGATGCAAAACTTCCCAAGCCCATAACTTTGTCAAAACTGAACCGATTTTCAAAAGGAAAGGCGTTTTACTCATGGCTTGATCCTAAAAATAATACTGCATTTAAAACTTGAAAGGTTTAAATTTTCAAAATTCATGTCAAAATTCCTGACCCAAAAATTACACATAGGCTCGGATGCAAAACTTCCCAAGCCCATAACTTTGTCAAAACTGAACCGATTTTCAAAAGGAAAGGCGTTTTAGTCATGGTTTGATTCTAAAAATAATACTGCCTTTAAAATTTGAAATGTTTCGTAGTTGAAGTTTATTGTCGTATGTTTTTTTTCGCTTGGTCCAGTTTCAATTAGAACAAGTGAGAGAATGTAATACAAGTGTGTATGAAATGAAAATAATTTTATGTCTTCTTTCTTCCTGCACATAATACTTTAGCGAATGTTATTACATGATATCAAGTTATTTTTGATGTTTGTTTGCACTTACCGGTTGGACTTGGCGTCAATGACATCATATCAAAGTGTATGTTCTTCTGTTCGAAGGAGTAGTCCTTGAGGAAAGTGAGCTTGGCGCCGCGTGTCTTGGTCAGACCGGTTACTGCATTATTGATGCTACGCAGATACTCTCGCTTGCCAAAGTTCGTGTGTGGCGCAATTAGACCAATGTTCAGTTGCTCCTTGTTGGCACCGACGCCCTTGGTGAGGCTGCTGCCGCCATTTGTGAGGCGAAGGGCATCGGTGCATGGAGGACATGCATAAATGATTAATAGCAGGGGCACAAATGACAATAGTCGACATTTTTGGCTTCTGTTGCGAGCATTTCTTGCTAATGTTGCTAATGTTCCTGATGTTGCTGATGTTGTTGGTGTTGCTGTTGTTGGTGTTGCTGTTGTTTCTGAGAAACTTCTTATATTGCTATTGTGATCTGTGCTGTTTTTGTTGGGTCGTTTGGCAGTGTTGCAGTTCTTGCAGTTGTTCTTGTCGTCGTCGTGATATTCGTTGACATCGTTGACAGCAGCAATGTCTAATGCTGTATCGAGGTTAGCTTCGATTGTTGTTGTTGTCGTTGGGGTTGTCGCTGACATTTTCGTATCAACGACAATGAAACGCTTTCTGCGGCTGTCACACTGCTTGGCAGCAGCAGCAACTATTGCTGTTGTTGTCGTTCGCATTGGTGTCGTTAGTGGTCTACATTTCAGCTTAACTCTTGTTTTGCAGCTGCTCCTTGTCAGCTCCTCCTTTTTACTCCACTCCTCAAGCTGTGTTGCCTGTAAGTTGTTGTTGCTGTTGTTGTTGCTAGTGTTGCTGTTGTTGCCGTGCGCCGAATTTGACTGCGCCTGTTGCTGCTGCTGCTGCTGCTGCTGTTGCACAGCATGGCGTATTAGTTCGACCATAACCTTACGCGGTTTCTTCCTTTCTTCAGTGCCTGTTCTCTAGCCCGCAATAATTATGTTTAATTTTATTTAATTATTGCTCGGTTGCTGTTTTTCTGTTGTCGTCGATGTTTATTGCTGCTGCTGCTGCTGTCACGTCGTCTTTGTGGCTAATTCGATTTCATGACGGTAATTCTTGTATCATTTGGGCTTCATTTCGAGTACCTGATTATCTTTTTCTTCTCGTTAACCTTCTCTCCTTCGTCCTTTGTTTATATGTTGTTGCTGCTGTTGTTGTTGTTGTTGCTCTTTTCGTGTATATGTATGTTGCTCTTGTTCGTTTTTCTCTCCTATTGATTAAAGTATGTTGTATTGTATATTTTTGTTTTGTTATTTCTTGGTGGATGGATTGGGTTCATAAGCAGTTCCATTTCCTTTTTCCTTTTTCCTGCTCCTGCTTCTGCGTGAAGGAAATGTATATATTTTTTTTCTTACTGCTGTTGTTGTTGTTGTTGTTGTGGCAGCGGCTGTTGCAGCTGATTTGCTTTGCTTTGTTCGTTTCGTTCCTTTTTTCCTTGCCACAATTTGCCCCTCTGGCCTTTGGTTAGCTTATTCAAATGACAGCCTCCATTATGCATTGCTAATTTTAGACACACGAAACAATTGAAAGTCATTTCGCATACACTCACACACACCCAAACACACACACACACACACATACATCCTCGAACACAAGAACAACAAAAGCTGTTACGACCTGACGCTTTCCGTTTCCGTCACTAATTTGTTGCTTGTTGTTCAAAACTGGCAACATGAACAATTGTGAGCTGCTGCTGTTGTTGTTGTTGTTGTAACCTACATGGGGCTACACGGTGCACAGGATGTGAAGTGTTTGTATGTATGGGTGGCACAGGTGGCACTTGTTGTTGCTGTTGTTGATGTTGCTGTTGTTGATGTTGCTGCTGTTGCTGAGGCATAGCTAGATTCAATTAAACACTCCTTCACGCTCTATATGTATGTAAATGAGTTACAAGATTGGCTAACACACACACACACACACACACACACACATACATACACACACACACATAAGCACATACAACTAATAATGTCTCTGATAAATTTGCAGGTTTGGAGTGAGAGTTGCTTGCAACAATTTGTTTGATTTGCCCCTGTGGGTGCCAATTGTGGGTGGTAAACTTGCAATTAGGGCGTGGCAGGCGGGCGGTCGGATGACTTATAGCCATCAATTTGCCGGCTCTTATGCTTTTAGCCAACTTGTATCGCCCATTTTTATTATTATACCCTGAACCCTGATTGAAAATGGGTAAAAACGGTTTTGTGCAAAAGTATGTAACAGCCAGAAGGAAACATCTCCGACCCCATAAAGTATATATATTCTTGATCAGCATCAACAGCCGAGTCGATCCCAGAGACTATAAGAGCTAGAGACTCCAGATTGGGAACATAAGCTCGCCTAATCCCTAGGCAGTACAAGTTTGTTTCAAAATTTCGATAACTCTTTCCGTTTCCGATATACACATGTGATCGATAACAACAAAATCTTGAATTTGGAAAACTTTTTGAAGCAGTTCGAAAGATTAGACTAAATAATGACAATCTGTGAAAAATGTATTGAAATCGGTTGAGAAACACCGGATATATAGAACACACACACTCACACATACTTGCAAGCACCGACTGTATGCGTTAAGTATAGGGTTCAGGGTATAGTCTAGTCGGGATTTCTAGACTAGAGCCCTCTTACTTGTTATTGCTTACTGTTATAGTATATAAGTGCATACTGGTAGTATTGTTATTATTAATGTTAATACTTGTAATATTGGTTAGGTATTAACTTTAAGCGTCGTTAGTTGGGGCAGCGAAGTGGGAAGTGGAGGGCAGAGCCAGTGGATGGGCTTAGATAGTTCGCTGCTAACGCTTTCTACGTCAGCACATTGTCGACGTGTCCTTGCTCGCTGACTGTCGCCTTTTCTCTCGGTCTCTCTGTCTCTTTCTCCTTTTATCTCTTTATATTTTTTTTTCGTATTTGCTCGGGTTGCAACTAAAGCTGAGGGGGTTTAGCTGTTGACACTGGAACTGGGAGCTGTCAACGGGCAACTACGACTGGGACTGGGACTGGGAACTGGGAGATCTGGGCGTAAAGGATATATAGAGACTGAAAACTGGAGAAAGCAGCTTTGGTCCCCCTCCAATTTGTTGGGCGCTTTTGGTTTGCCGGACACTGCCTTAAACTGTATTTTGCCACTTAGTTGCTGTCAATAAGAAGCCAAGCTGCGGCATATACATACCTACATATTTGTTGCTGTTGTTGTTGTTGGTGTTGTTGTTGTTGTTGTTGACACAATGGTATGGGACAGAGCTGTGATTACTTTTGTGGGCCTGGCTGGTTTGGTTTTTGCCATCAGAAGCCGCAACAAAAGCAACAGCAACAACAACAACAACAGCACCCAAAGACACAGAAGGTCACAGCTTTTCAATAGACATACACACACACACACACACACACACTTACACATATTTGATAGTCATAAAATGCGTTGTCTTTTATTCGCCTATATCCTTGTTGTTGCTGCTGTTGTTCTCGTTGTTGTTGTTTTTGCTATTGTCAATGTCTATGCCCGTGTCTGAGCCTATGCTACACACACACACACACACACACCGAGGAAGGCAAGCGACCAAGCAGCAATATTTATATATGTATATACATATATACAATAGATATACTCATCTATATGTACGGTCATGACAAGGCAGCAATAAATTGTATCTTATGAAAAGCAAATAAAATCCGCCATTGGCTCCTCTGCTGTTGGCTGTTCGATGCTGTTACGCATACGCAACGTTGCCTGTCCAACATACATGCTATATATATATATACTTGCTGCCTGTTTGGCAAGTTCTACTTAGTTATAGTTCAAGTAGTTTTTCGACGTGAAATGAATTTTGTATCATCTGCTATTCGAATTGAAATTTAGAGTCCTTAAACGCGAGAACTGTTCTAGAGAAAAAGAGTCTTCAATATAAGCGAATTTCTTTCAAATATAAAGTGTTTTTCCTCTTCCTCTTTCCCTTGCGTCTCTCGTTAGTTTTAGTCCTTAAAGTTACGAAATCAGACAGACAAATGGAATTGACTCAAAAATGATATTATTATGGCTAAGAAATTCCTTGTTCTTGTCAAATGTTAACCACTGTGCCTACATGGATTTGTTGTTCGAGCTACGCCACACATCCTGCAATGGTATTATCATCATCAACTGTCCTTTGGCGTTGCTTTCGTTGCCATTTTTACGACTTTTACCATTTTTATGCCCTGAACCCTGATTGAAAATGGGTAAAACGGGTATAATGGGTTTGACAGGCAGAAGGAAGCATCTCCGACCCCATAAACTATATATATTCTTGATCAGCATAAACAGCCGAGCCGATAACGTTTCGATAACTTCCCCGTTTCCGATATACACATGTTAACGATAACAACAATATCTTGAATATGGAAAATTATATATATTCTTGATCAGCATCAACAGCCGAGCCGATAACGTTTCGATAACTTTCCCCGTTTCCGATATACACATGTTAACGATAACAACAATATCTTGAATATGGAAAATTATATATATTCTTGATCAGCATCAACAGCCGAGCCGATAACGTTTCGATAACTTTCCCCGTGTACGATATACACATGTTATCGATAACAACAATATCTTGAATATGGAAAATTATATATATTCTTGATCAGCATCAACAGCCGAGCCGATATCGTTTCGATAACTTTCCCCGTTTCCGATATACACATGTTATCGATAACAACAAAATCTTGAATTTGGAAAAGTTTTTGAAGCAGTTTAAAACATTAGACGAAATATTGATAATCTGTGAAAATTTTATTGAAATCGGTTGAGAAACACTGGAGATATGGAGTATTGAAGTTAAGAAAGTATCCACTATACACGTATACACACACTCACACATACTTGCAAGCAGTGACTGTACACTTAAAGTATAGGGTTCAGGGTATAGTCTAGTCGGGATCTCGCGACTAGAGCCTTCTTACTTGTTCCCCTTCCCGAGCATTCCACGCATTCCCATATCCCCCCATACTCAGTTCAGCTTCTTGACTTGCACATACACACCCACACACACACATACATATATCTATATAGACACAGAAAAAAAGGGGTTATCGCTACTTTGGCAACGACGTGAGCTCGTTTTTTGGGCAACTTATACGCCTGTTGGCCGTGTGACAGTTTTTGTGTGTGTTTTTTTTTTTGTGTTTTTTTTTTGGTATTTACTTGATGCAGACGCCGCCACGCCCATAGGCAGTGGGCACTAGGCAAAGGTCGGTGCAATTTTGTTTGTTTGTTTGTTGTTCTAGCTGTGTGTGTGTGTGTGTGTGTGTGTGTGTATTTTGTGTTGTGTCGAGCCTAAACTGTCGCATGTCCGCTCTGTGTGATGTGGGACAACTTTTGCTTTCGGTTACCCACACTCTCCACACGCTCCACCCTCCACTCTCCACCCTGCACCCTTGCCGTAAATCGTCAGTGCGTCGACCGCTGTCAGCGTGCGTCTGCTTACAACACATATTTGTATGTATGCCTCTTATTGTTGTTGCTGCCCCATTATTGTGATTGTTGTCGTTTTTGTGTTCAAGGCAAGAAGAAGGCGAGACAAGCCAGATGCTTATTAGTTTTTGGCCATTTTGTCGTTGTCCTCGCTTCACGTTCAGACGTGTCAGAAGCCAGCAATCAGCCAGAAGAAACAGTGAAAAAAGAAAAAAAAAATAAAGAAAAAAGTTGGCAGCCGAGAAAAATGGGGCGTGTTATCTTTTTTGACGTTGATGATGCGCGATTCGTTAGCACAACAACAACAACAACAACAGCGACAACAACAACAACAGCAATTCCAATTACAATAACGCAAAAAAAAAGGACTGTAAAAGGAGCAGCAGTTGTCTTACATTTGTTGTTCATTTTGGGTATACACACATACACACATATGTATATAGGAATATCCAAAGTATGTATTTGTATAGCATACTTATACTATTTGTATGTATATATGTATGTATATATATACTATATTCACACAATTAATTTTGTTGATAAAACGTTTTGTTTTGTTGTTTTCTTGTTTTATTTTTGTGCTTTTCTCGTTGTTATTGTTTGTGTCATGAGTATGTGTGTGTGTGTTTGTGTGTGTGCGTGTGTGTGTGTGCGTGTGTGTGTGTGCGTGTGTGTGCGTGCGTGAGTGTTATCAAAATACCTCAGAAAGAGGACACACACAAAACTTGGACAAGTGTTGCAGCAATGCCAGCAATGCAGCAGCAGCAACAACAACAGTTGCTAGTGATCAATGGGCAGCAATGTATGGATTTAAGCGGGGGTCGCGGTGGGTTCGTGCTGGTATTTGTATTGAATGAGTGAGCACTTAGTGGGCACACCGTTAAACGTTCTTAAGATCTCAAGTTATTTACTTTTGTTGTTTGTTTTGTTTCGGTTTCGGTTTCGGTTTCGCTTCGCGTTGTCACATTTAAGCGGCTTTGGTTTTGCCGACGGCGATGCACTCGAAAAAAAAAGCACTGATAAAAAAAAACAGTATGTATAGATTTAGTATCAAGTTGCAGCAGTTGCAGCAGTAACTGTGGTAACACTGTTCGCATGATTGATAGCCAAAGCGTGAAGCACACAAAAAAAAAATTAAAATTAAATAACGTTGCATACTTTCAGGCGGCACCTAATTAACAAAATCAGCACGTAGCCAAAGGCAACTTAGTTAGTAACTTTGTAAGTGCGCATGTGTGTGTGTGTGTGTGTTTGTTTCGCATAAGAAAGCTGACTATCAAAGCTATCTGCAAGCAATTTCGTTTGTGTACTTTTTGTGTGTGTGTGTGTGTGTTCTAACACACTGAACAGCAACAGCAACAGCAACATCAACATAATGTAAGCTGCACTTGTCGTGCACTTTGATCGCTTATTGTTGCTGTTGCTTAGGCTCACTGTAGCTGTGAGGACGGGGCACGGGTTGGCAGTGGTAGTGAAAAAAAGAGAAAGACAGCAGCAACAGCAACAGCAACAGCAACATGAAGCAAAAAACAAGTCCACACCCAAAAATTCAAAGACACGCACGACGCTGACGTCGACGTCACACACACACACAGACAGAAGCACACGCACAGAAGCACACACACACACACACACAGAGAGACATCCAGATGTACTTTAATAAGTATATATATATATGATGTTTATATATATATTTTTGTTCGAGCTGAATTTGTGGCCTGGATTTGCGCTAACTGCTTTTTGGCTTTTGTCAATTTTCTGTGGCATCTAAAGCTATATAGGCACAAAGGTTTGCTTACATTCACTGATTAACTGATTAACTGTTTAACTGTTTGACTACGCTTTGCGGTTAACTGTTTTTTTAGGGTTTTTGTTTCGTTTCGGTTTCGGTTTCGGTTTGTTCGTTCGTTTTGGCAGTCACTTGGTCAGCCAGGTTAACTGTAATGCCGTTAGCCCAGCCAAAAGCCAACCGTCTAGCTGGCTAGACCCTTATCTGTCCTGCTAGTCTTCAAGATTCTGTGCTTGTCTCTTCTGTTCTGTTCGGTTCGGTTCGGTTCGGTTCTGTTTTGGTTTTGTTGAGTTGTTTGTTTGAGTCCTTAGTCTGAGTTTTTTGGCTATGTCTGGGGTTTATCGTTGTTGTTGTTGTTGTTGTCGTCGCGCGTCTGTTGGCCACTGTTGTTATGCCCGCTAACGAAATGCGACGATGCCGATGCGGACTGTATGCGACGAGCAACGAAGTGGCACTGCCAACCCGGGCCAGAAGCACAAACGTTACTACAAGCATCAGCAGCATCAGCAGCATCAGCAGCAGCAGCATCAGCAGCAGCAGCAGCGAAAAGTTCTGAGCAAAATATTGGATGCTGATTACGAAATTTACAGAAACTTCACACACACACAAACACACACACACCCAGAAAAAGGCATTGTGATTTTTGTTTTTTGGAGCGCCGCTATCAAATGCTCTCTCTTTTGACTCGCTTTTTGTGTGCGCCCAAAATCCTACTACATACACTAAAGACAGAGGGGAGATGGTGGAGGGGGGTGACAGCATCCTTGCGTTGCGTCAATGTCAAAGGAGCGCGCAGGCTTTTGGGGGCCCTGACTCTGACTGTGACTCTCTCTCTCTCTCTCTCTGTTACTGAGCCGCAAAAACGCCCTTAACATTGCGTATACGTATCATGTATTATGAGGAGGGTGGTGGGGATGGGAGGGGTGTGGAATGGTTGGCCCGTGCGTCAGCCTCTCACGCAGACTCTGTCACTCTCACTCGCTTTCGCTCTCGCTTTGGCCCCACCCGTCGCCAAATCTCAAACCAGCCAGACAGTCCGAATGTCCTTCGCCATGTGAGTGTCCAGTGTCAAGTGTACTCGAACTTCTTAGGTTCAGAGTAACGCTCTAAGGCTTAAACATTAATAAACCCTTTTTCGATATATTCATATGTGAACAGTCTGGCAACACCGACGAGAGAATTGCGGCGTTGCTGCCACTGATGCGCAGGTCAGAATAAACAACATCGACTGGAGCTAATGCTGAGGTCAGAGCCTGGCAGTTCGTTCGCATTCGCGTTGACTTCGGCTGTGCTGGCAAGGAGCTAAAAAACCACGTGTTGATTTGTTTTGATTATGCGCATTTAGCCAGCGAAACTTTTTCACTTGAATCCTTTTTGCGAAATCAGCGAGGCCTGGCCAGGACAGCCTAGGCTAGGCCTGGGCCTGGGCTCGGCTGGGCTGGGCTGGGCTGGGCTGAGAGAATTGCTTTCGTCCTTGCTATCACTGCGGATAGCTGCTGCTCTGCCACTGCTACTGCCACTGCCACTGCTAGTGTCTCTGCCCCATGGGCAACGTCATCATCATCATTGTCGAGGCTGTTTGGACTTTTGGCTTTCACTTCGACTTCGACTGCGACTTCAACTTCGGTTTTTTGGGTCGCCGTCGGAAGGCTTGTTTGTCCTGCGTGCGTGTGTGTATGTGTGTGTGTGCGTGTGTAAACGTTTTGTGGCTTTTGCTTTGCTAAATTAATAAATTGCCAGTATAAACGTGGCCCCCAAATGGCCCCATCCTTGTATATAAAATTTGATCGAGCCAGACTATTGACATGCCTATGTTAGATTTGGTCCTGGATAGAGATAGAACTTCCATCTGAACTTACAAAGAGAAAAAACGCTTGACTAAAACCAAAAACCAAAAACCAAAAGTTTTGAGTGCAATTTTAACCTGATAAATGTTCTTTGTATTTCGAAATCAAATCAGAGTACTATCATTGCATTTCATTTCACCTCATCTAATAACAACTGTACCAACACACACATGGCCTCCAGTTGTGCACATGTGCCTGTGTGTGTGTGTGTGTGTGTGTGTGCATAGCATATTATGTGTGTGCTTGGCGCAGATTGGTTGGATGCCAGCATAGAAGGAAGTTTAAACAAGTAAGAAGGCTCTAGTCGAGAGATCCCGACTAGACTATACCCTGAACCCTATACTTAACGCATACAGTCAGTGCTTGCAAGTATGTGTGAGTGTGTGTGTGTGTGTGTGTACGTGTATACTTTCTTAACTTCAATATTCCATATCTCCAGATTATCACAGATTCACAGATTATCATTATTTCGTCTAATGTTTCAAACTGCTTCAAAAACTTTTCCAAATTCAAGATTTTGTTGTTATCGATCACATGTGTATATCGGAAACGAGAAGAGTTATCGAAATTTTGAAACAAACTTGTACTGCCTAGGGATTAGGCGAGCTTATGTACCAAATCTGTAGTCTCTAGCTCTTATAGTCTCTGAGATCGTCTATATCGACTCGGCTGATCAAGAATATATATACTTTATGCGGTCGGAGATGCTTCCTTCTGCCTGTTACATGCTTTTGCACAAAACCATTATACCCTTTTTACCCATTTTCAATCAGGGTTCAGGGTATGAAAAGGGAGAAGGGACGGAACGGTTCGAGTCGGTTCGGTTCGTTTGGGAGACATTCAGGGACATATCATAGTAGTCATTGCCAACAAAATATGCCCATATCTTCAAAGCGCACTCACGCACACACACACATACGCATAATCATTATTATCAATATCATGCTCATCATCATCATCATCATCATCATCATCATCATCATCATCATCATCATCATCATCATCGGTTTCATAGGCGGAATACAATTTGAAAGCGCTTAAAACACATTTTCGGGGCGTTGTTCCATCCAGCGAGCATTTATCATCATCATTATTATCAATATCATGCTCATCATCATCATCATCATCATCATCATGCTCATCATCAATATCATCATCATCGGTTTCATAGGCGGAATACAATTTGAAAGCGCTTAAAACACATTTTCGGGGCGTTGTTCCATCCAGCGAGCATTTATTGTTGGTTTTGGCTTTGGCTTCTATTTTGTAAATTTGCTTTCACTTTCGCTCGGCATCCACGTCACGCACACAAACAAACAAACACACGCACACACACGCACAGAAAAGATATGAATGCTGTGGCGAACAACTTGCCACAGGCTCCATTTAAGGAGCGGTTCGCGAGTGTGAGCCAGAGCAACTACTGCTGTTCGTCTCGATAACTATGGCTTGGCCGATTAAAGCAATTTTCCACATCATTGAATTGTGCTCAATTCACACACACACACGCACACACACACGCACGCACAGACACGCACAACAGACAGGACGTGCGTCAATAACCTGAGTAGGAACCCTCCTTCGGGCCACCCACTGCGTATAGTTTCGAAATTTGCATAATTAGCTCTCTCTCTGTAGCTGGATCATTTGGTAGGTGGCTCGCACAATGGCCAATTGTCTGGCCATTAAACCCTAAAGGTTCCCTAAAACTACCAGACACAAACACACAGACTACTCAAGCCAGAAAGTGAGAGCTCAAAGCAAAAGATATCCTGTACCTTTAATATGTTCTTGACTAACGAATTTCCCATCAATTTTGAAAACCCAAAAGAACCCAAAAGGGTTCCCTATGTTCCCTATTCTTGCCTTGGCGGTAAGCTTGCAACATTATTGCCATTTGTTGTGGCAATCGGCAACAAACTTGCTTTGGCAACGATATTACGTATACGCACCAGTTGGACGGACTTCGGTTTGAATTTGATTGCAGTAATTGCTGTGCAACTGGCTGAAATGGACATTTCATAAAATAATTATAACACACACACACACACACACACACACACACACACACACACACACACACACACACACACACACACAATCACTTCACATGCAGCAAACGTTATTTCAACTCGGCTGAGATTCGATTCGAAGAGAATAATATTATAGAGGCATATGCTGAATTCGGAATGGATTTTGGCATAAATCATAATAAATGACATGACACGCACACGCTCACGCACACGTATGAGAGATAGATAAAGAGGGAAAGAAAGGGAGAGACATAGAGAATCGAATGGCAAAAATCCATTAATTCGTTTGGCTTTTACCGCCAACGGCTAAAGTGAATGCTGCCTAACCTACAGCGCCCGTTCAGTTGGCACACACACGCACACACACACACACACACACACACGCACGCATATACATATGTGCTGAGTGATGAGCTCCAACCAAGGGGTGGTAGGTAACTAGGATAAAGCCAAGAAGCGTGGAAACGCATAATGCGCAGATCAAACACATTTTACAGCTGCAGGCATTGACAGCTACAGCCAAAGCTAAAGCTAAAGCAAAACCAACAACAACAACAACAACAACATGCTAGATATCCTGTAGTCGAGAGTCCTGCCGTCGACGGGCAGGAGATAACCTCTGGGCCAAAATTATATGAATAAATTGCTTTCATTGAAGTTGAAGCAAGTTCCAATTTATGAAGCTATTATCAATCACTTATCAATCAATCTTATTTCAAACCAAAAATACAAACCGACTACATATATAAGGATATATATATATATATATACATATGTATAGAAAAAGGAATAGCCACATCTGATGTAATTAATGCTATAATATTGTTTCAAGTGTTGAGCTTAAAGAATTTGACTTTAAACACAAGTTTTAAACCTAAACGAACTCCGAGTGTAATCACATAATATGTTATAATTATATTCGATTTACCTAGGATACAACAAGAAATACTACATACAGAAACAGAGAGAGACAGATACAGAGAGAGAGAGAGAGAGAGAAGCAAACTTAAAAGATTCCGTCAATTAAGTACGATGATGCATGGCAAATATGTTCGCTAAGCTATCACAGCATCTCATCTACGTGTGAATCACACCTGGCTTGAATTGCGGCTTACCTGACTGACTAACTGACTAACTGACTTACTGACTAACTGACTGGAAGGGGAAAAACGTAGGTCGATAGGTTTTCACTCGAATTCAAATTAAATACGTGCCTGGCTCCCTTTGAAAGAAGGAAACAGGAACAGAGGGGCAGAGGAGGATGGAAGGCAAATCGTGTGGATGCTCCTTGCAAATAACTAGTTTCATGTCGATGCCGCATTCGATGCTGTTTAATCAGCAGCTTCGAGTTTCCATTCCACAACATCAATTGTTCCGATTCTTTTTATGCCCTCAACCCTGATTGAAAATGGGTATAAAAGGGTATAATGGAACCATCTCCGACCCCGTAAACTATATATGTTCTTGATCAGCATCAACAGACGAGTCGATATCGTTTCGATAACTTTTCCCGTTTTCGATAAACACATGTTATCGATAACAAAATCTTGAATTTGAAAAACTATTATATATTCTTGATCAGCATCAACAACCGAGTCGATATAGTTTCGATAACTTTTCCCGTTTTCGATAAACACATGTTATCGATAACAACAAAATCTATAATGTGGAAAATTATATATATTCTTGATCAGCATCAATAACCGAGTCGATATAGTTTCGATAACTTTTCCCTTTTCCGATAAACAAATGTTATCGATAACAACACATTCTTGAATTTGGAAAACTTTGAGATGCAGTTTGAAGCACTAGAGGAAATAATGAAAATCTGTGAAATTTTGATTGAAATCGGTTGAGAAACACCGGAGATATGGAATATTGAAATTAAGAAAGTATGCAATATACACGTACACACACACATACTTGCAAGCACTGACTGTACGTGTTAAGTATAGGGTTGAGGGTATAGTGTAGTCGGGATTTCTCGACTAGAGCCTTCTTACTTGTTTTCGTTTCATTTTATACAAAACAACATCGATTGCTGCATGCCTTCAGGCGCCCACATCCAAGTGTGTGTGATTGTGTGTGATTGTGTGTGTGTGTGTGTGTGTGATTGTGTGTGTGTGTGTGCGTG
The DNA here is from genome assembly GCA_035044485.1 of Scaptomyza reducta. NCBI lineage: Eukaryota > Metazoa > Arthropoda > Insecta > Diptera > Drosophilidae > Scaptomyza > Scaptomyza reducta. The sequence goes on along the minus strand of JAWNNV010000659.1, from coordinate 338,541 downwards.
GTTGTGTACTTAACATATTGTCATATGACTTCACCGACTGCTGCTGCTGCGGCGTGTGCGAAGCATCAAATAAAGCATCAGGAAGGCAGCTTGCGTGTGTGACAACTACATTGACAGGACACCGATTTCAATAACACACACACACACACACACACACATGCAGATAACAATAGAAAGAGAGAGAGAGTGAGAGAGATGGGGATGGGGGAAGGGTGACAGCAAATGCTAAGCTCCGCTAACAAAACCGTTGCACAAAAAAGAAGCAAGTCGCAACATGTTTCTTCATGCTAGCGAAGAGTGTATACCCTTGCGTTCAAGGACACGTCCAAAGCATAGGATCTCTCACGCAGCTGGTGACAGAGTCATAAGTTAAGGGTGTGTAAGGATGCGAGTAGAAGCAACCAACTGGGAAACTGAGAACTGGGAAAGTGAGAAACTGGGAAAGTGAGAAACTGGGAAAGTGAGAATAGGGAACAGCTGACAGCTTAAAGCGTTGATGGTCAGGTGGAAAGAAGAAGCGAGTGCGTGTGTCTGTCTGTGAGTTTGTTTGTGTGTGTGTGTGTAAGGACCTTAGCACAGTTTAAATGTCCTGTCTAACTAATGTTTACCCAGCACGCATATGGCGGCTTTTTGGCTTTACCGATGCTTCTCACATTTCCTAGTCTCATGCTCTGTGAAGTGTTTGCTAAAGTGTTTGAAAGATATCGAACACACACACACATACACACACACACGCATATGCATACACTTGCAGTTGTTGTTGGAATTGTTGACTTGAATTCCAAATTTGAATTTACTTTTCACCATTTGCCAGCACTCGAATGAGCTGTAATTTGGACTCGGCTAACGGCTTAACTTGCAATTGAGTTGTGCGTGTGTGCATGTGTGTGTGTGTGTATGTGTGTGTGTGTGTGTGTGTACGTGTGTGTGTGTCAATTAATGATAACTCGCTGTTAAACTATTAATCTCCCATGCTCTTCCTCTCTCTTTTTTTCGTTCCGTTTATTTTTCTCGTTTTTTTTTTCTTTCTTTCTCATTGTTGTTCATTTTTTATGAGAGCTATTTGTCGTTTCTCGAACACACACACACACACAGACACAGACACAACACACACGCACACACACACATACACACACACACACACACGCATATGCATACACTTGCAGTTGTTGTTGGAATTGTTGACTTGAATTCCAAATTTGAATTTACTTTTCACCATTTGCCAGCACTCGAATGAGCTGTAATTTGGACTCGGCTAACGGCTTAACTTGCAATTGAGTTGTGTGTGTGTGTACGTGTGTGTGTGTACGTGTGTGTGTGTACGTGTGTGTGTGTGTGTGTGTGTGTACGTGTGTGTGTGTGTCAATTAATGATAACTCGCTGTTAAACTATTAATCTCCCATGCTCTTCCTCTCTCTTTTTCGCTCCGTTTATTTTTCTCGTTTTTTTTTTTCTTTCTTTCTCATTGTTGTTCATTTTTTATGAGAGCTATTTGTCGTTTCTCGTACACACACACACACACACACACAGACACACACAGACACGTACGTCTATACTATATATATATATATATGAATGAGCTTCGTCTTGCTGTTGTCCATCATCTAACATCTATCTCACTTTGTTCTGCTCATTTTTCTTGTGGCTCCTTGTTATTGCTGTTGTTGTTATTACTGTTGTTATTGCTGTTGCTGTTGTTGTTATTACTGTTGTTACTGCTGTTGTTATTGCTGTTGTTGTTATTGCTGTTGTTGTTGCTGTCTTTTCTCGTCATTTTTCGTTTGATTTAATCATAATTCTGTCAAGGCACTTCCCAAATGCCACCCGTTTCTGAACCCTCTTCCACAGAAGGCAAACCGCAAAATACCCTCACTTACTCACCTTACTCACCCTACCTTACTCACCCTACCTTACTCACCTCGCTCCAGCTGCACTCAGCAGCACTCGGGACATAACAATCGAAAGCGAATCAACATTATTGAACAACTGTTTTCCGGTTCTGCTAATATTGTTCTTCTAATGCCTGTCCCCAAGTCCTTTCCCCTCGTCTCTCCACTCGTCTGTCCGCCCGTCTCTCCACCCGTCTTTCCGCCCCTCTTTCCGCCCGTCTGTCTTGTCTTTCCTTCAGTTTAGGTTCTTCCTAAATATAATTATATAATGTTATGATTTGATTCGTTTTGATGGAACAGGAGCAAGACCAAATAAAGCTAAAGCCGGAACAGGTACAAAACATAACCGGTTATAATATTATAGCTCAAAGCGGCGAAACCTTAAATTTGTACATTAACTTTAAACTTTCTATTTGGCCATAATTATACCCTGAACCCATTGAAAATGAGTAAAAAGGGTATAATGATTTTGTATGTAACAGGTAGAAGGAAGCATCTCCGACCCCATAAAGTATATATATTCTTGATCAGCATTAAAAGCCGAGTCGATATCGTTTCGATAACTTTCCCCGTTTCCGATAAACACATGTTATCGATAACAACAAATACTATAATATGGAAAATTATATATATTCTTGATCAGCATCAACAGCCGAGTCGATATTGTTTCGATAACTTTCCCCGTTTCCGATATACACATGTTATCGATAACAACAAAATCTATAATATGGAAAATTATATATATTCTTGATCAGCATCAACAGCCGAGTCGATATTGTTTCGATAACTTTCCCCGTTTCCGATATACACCTGTTATCGATAACAACGAAATCTTGAATATGGAAAATTATATATATTCTTGATCAGCATCAACAGCCGAGTCGATATTGTTTCGATAACTTGCCCCATTTCCGATATACACCTGTTATCGATAACTACAAAATCTAGAATATCGTAAAATTATATATATTCTTGATCAGCATTAAAAGCCGAGTCGATATAGTTTCGATAACTTTCCCCGTTTCCGATAAACACATTTTATCGATAACAACAAAATCTTGAATTTGGAAAACTTTGTGATGCAGTTTGAGACATTAGCAGAAATATTTGACAATCTGTGAAATTTTTATCGAAATCGGTTGAGAAACACTGGAGATATGGAACATTGAAGTTATGTATAGGGTTCAGGGTATAGTATAATCTCTCGACTAGAGCCTTCTTACTTGTTTTCATTGTTTCACTTAGAGAGGAAATCTCGCGGAAGTAAGCTATGAAAATAGTTTGACATTACAAAGTGAGACGCAGTGTGATTAATTTCTCTCAGTGTACGACACTTACGACATACATATGTATATGTGTTGATTTAGGCCATGCTTACGACATACTCGTATGTGTTGATTTAGGCCTTGCTTCGATTCGATGCCCAATAGGGTAAAAACCACTTTGTGAGATTTTCGAGACATTTGAGTCGAGTTTTATTAACGAGATTCCGTTATAAACATACGTAAGATGATGTTGCTGATGATGTTGCAATGATGTCATTCATTCAATCATTGATGAGAAATAGTCAAGACTTGAGCTTCAGAGCCAATTCGAACCTCCTAAACGGCCTTGACTTTGGCCGTCTCCAGCTGCTTGGACTTAACTGCAATTAGTGAAAACCGATTAGAAACTATTCCAATGATATATAAAAACTACTTACTTGTGATCAGAGCATCTGCATCGCTGGGCGCGGGAAGCAGTTCGGACAGGCTAAGGCTATCGTCGATCCTTTCTCGTTGGAGCACCTGTTTGCGCAGCTTGCGCAGATAGGCAGCCTTGTAGGCGTCGCTGGGCTTGCCGCCCAGTCCGTAGCTCACCTCGAGCACCGTCAGCGGAATAACGGTCGATGAGACGGCCACCAGATCTGACAGGGGAAGGAGGAGGGAGGAGGGTTAACGTATCAAGAAACAAGTATAAAGGCTCTAGTCGAGAAATCCCGACTACACTATACCCTAAACCCTATACTTAACTGCTTGCAAGTATATGTGAGTGTGTGTGTGTATACGTGTATAGTGCATACTTTCCTAACTTCAATACTCCATATCTCCGGTGTTTCTCAACCAATTTCAATAAAATTTTCACAAATTGTCAAGATTTCGTCTAATGTTTCAAACTGCATCAAAAAGTTTTCCAAATTCAAGATTTTGTTGTTATCGATAACATGTGTATATCGGAAACGGGGCAAGTTATCGAAACAATATCGACACGGCTGTTGATGCTGATCAAGAATATATATAATTTTCCATATTCAAGATTTTGTTGTTATCGATAACAGGTGTATATCGGAAACGGGGAAAGTTATCGAAACTATATCGACTCGGGTGTTGATGCTGATCAAGAATATATATAATTTTACGATATTCTAGATTTTGTAGTTATCGATAACAGGTGTATATCGGAAACGGGAAAAGTTATCGAAACAATATCGACTCTGCTGTTGATGCCGATCAAGAATATATATAATTTTCCATATTATAGTATTTGTTGTTATCGATAACATGTGTTTATCGGAAACGGGGCAAGTTATCGAAACAATATCGACTCGGCTGTTGATGCTGATCAAGAATATATATACTTTATGGGGTCGCAGATGCTTCCTTCTGCCTGTTACATACTTGAGCACGAAATCATTATACCACTTTCAATGGTTTCAGGGTATAAAAAGAAACGATCCGGAATGCCGTACACTCACCCGCCTCATAGTTCTCGTCCGGATTGCGCTTGTATAACATGGGCGAAGGCAACGCGCATGCGAAAGCAACCAGTCCCAGAGCTAAAGCCACAATTATTGTCAACTTCATTATCCAATCGTTCACGTCTGCGCCGTCAAAGAGCTGCTAGTTAACTGAAATGGGATTGCCAATGCGCTTGTTTCGCCACAATTTTGAGTTTTGCGCAGGCGCCACGTGGGCGGACAAGAGCGTCAGGGCTAACAACTGAGTTTCCAGTTGAGCAGAGAAATACTTAAACACGTACTACATATACTTGAGTATCTGTTTGTTATTTGTTTTTTATTTATTTTTAATTATTACATTGTTTTAAGTGTGAATTAACGACTCAACATTTGAATTTCACATTTAAAATAGTGGGTTGTCGTTTTATAGCAGCCAGCAAGCGTCAGGGCAAACAACTCTTTTCATATACAATTGAGTTGTACAGTTGTGCAGACAAATACTTAAACACGTAATACATATACTTGAGTATCTGTTTGTTATTTATTTATTTTTCATTTTTAAGTGTATTGTATGAATTAACGACTCAACATTTGAATTTCACATTTAAAATAGGGGGCTTGTCGTTTTATAGCAGCGAGCAAGCGTCAGGGTTAACAACTCTTTTCATATACAATTGAGTTGCCACTTGTGCAGACAAATATTAAACACGTAATACATATACTTGAGTTTCTTAGTTGTTTTTTTTTTATTTATTTTTTTTTTTAATTATTTTTAATGATTGATATGTTTTAAATAAGAGTAGTGCGACTCAACATTTGAATTTCGCATTTAAAATAGTGGGTTTTCGTTTTATAGCAGCCAGCAAGTGCATGTCGTTGCAATAAGTGCTGTAAAATAGCATAAAAAAGGCGTCGCACAGCTGATTGCAGAGTTGCAAAAAGTATCGCCACGTTTACCTACTATCGCAAGAGCCAGCACTGTATCGCACTTAGTTATCGAACAACCACCACAAGAATCAATCGGTAATTGACAGTGTTTTGTTTTTTTAATGCACCTCCAATGAAAATTAATTCGCCATCACATCAAACGCAAATGGAACGGTGACATAAATGAGTTGCACAAAATAAAACGCGCTTGAATTAGACGGACTCAGTAGAATAGTGTAGAGAACGAGCGCAGTAACGCAAAGCAAAAGCAAAAGCAAAAGCAGAAGCAAAAGCATGAGCTGAAACTGGACAAACAAACAACTCTCACACACACACACACACACGCAGAAAAGATAATTTCAAGGCAACGCTGCGCAACGCAGAGGAAAGAAAGCAACTTCAAATAAGCTGACAATTTTGACGACGGCGAAGACGAAAAAGAAGAAGACAATAACGAAGCGAAATAAACAAATTGCTGGTCCAAGGCAACCACGTGTATAAATATATGCAAATGAGTGCTAACTAACAAAAGAATTAAGCAAATGCAGCTGTGTCAGCAACAAGCAACAATAACAACATCAACATAGCCACACATTGTCATTACCATCTCCTTAACTGCAAAAGAAGAATAGCAACAACACCAAGAACGTGCCAGGCATCAGCATCAGACGCATACCAACAAACAGACAACAACAACAATATGAGCACAGTGTTCATAAACTCACGCAAGAGCCCCAATGTGCTAAAGAAACAGGGCACAGACCAATGGGTCAAGCTGAATGTGGGTGGCACCTACTTTCTAACCACGAAAACTACGCTTTCCCGTGACCCCAATTCGTTTCTCTCGCGTCTTATACAAGAGGATTGTGATTTGATATCGGATCGGGTGAGTTTTACTTAACACACACATGCATGCAAACATACATACATATATAGGAAATACATAAATACTGGGTACACAATGCATGCAAGTATTTATAGCGACCAGCTATAATTATAGTCATAAAAACACCAACACCAAAAATTTGTAAGCCAATGTGCACACAAACACACACACGCACGCACACGCACACGCACACCTACACAACCCAAGCAAACACTACCAATGCAGGTCATTCTGCAAACAATTACAACCCTGCACTAGCAGCAGCAGCAGCAGCCTCTGCCAGTGCCGCCCTCAAAATGCATTCAATGTTGACGTCTGCGTCGACGTCGACGTCGCGTTGTTAGTGGGCTGCGCTAGTTCGAACCCATTGTTAGTGCATTGTATGTGTGTGTGTGTGTGTCACTGGAAATAAAAGTGATTCGCTTCGGTTTCGCATGAACAATTTTGGTGTAATTCTAATCGCCAACTAAATAAAAGCAAATAATAATGTTTGTAATCCAATCGTGCTTACAAATGTGTGTTCAAAACTACTTTGATATATATATATATATATACATAATGTGGAACTAGTTTTGTTTTTGCTGGATGAAGACCTTGGCTGGGTCACTGGACTTGCAGCATGGTCGAGCACTTTTGCATTTTCCCATACATGTTTGCAAGATTCCCATCATAAATGCTCGCATACACACACACATACATATATGTAGCTGTGCCACGTATGTATTTTATATGTATGCCATTTTCCATTGCCCGAATTATTTTATAAACAAAATTCGACGAATGAACAAACGAAACGAAATGAACGGAATGCCTAAATTCCGCAACGTATACCGTTTTGGCTTTAACAACAACAACAACAACAAGAACGTTGACGTTCAAAAAAATGTTTGTTTTTGTTGTCGAAATGTTTGATTGTTTTTGTTTTCTTGTTGTTGTTGTTGTGCGCTCGCTTTTGTTATTGATTAAATTAAAATCGTTCTGCCAGTCGTCCGTCACACAACCTGTACCTCCCTCATCCCCCCGCATCCTATCTTTGCTCACTTTGCCACCTACTGCCAAGGCAGCCCGCGAAAGCTCAGTGCCCGCCAATTAAGGCACCCACGAATGTACATACATACATACACGCATACATACATACATACATACATACATACATACATACATACATACATACATACATACATACATACATACACACATACATGCATACATACATACATACATGCATACATACATACATACATACATGCATACATACATACATACGTACATATCTAGCATGGATGTAGTACTATATAGATGTATGCATGTGGCTCGCTTTTATTGTTTTGTTTTCGATGCTTAAATTGTTGAAAACCCAAAATAAATAACCAAGAACAACCACAAAGAACAACAAAAACAAAGACTGACTGACTGCTTGGCATCTCCTATAAAGTGCATACACACACACACACATACATACACACATACAACATATAAGGAAACAAGTAAGAATGCTCGAGTCGAGAAGTCCCGACTAGACTATACCCTGAACCCTTTACTTTAAGCGTACAGTCAGTGCTTGCAAGTATGTGTGAGTGTGTGTATGTGTACGCGTATAGTGCAAACTTGACTTAACTTCAATGTTCCATATCTCCGGTGTTTCTCAACCGATTTCAATAACATTTTCACAGATTGTCATTATTTCGTCTAATGTTTCAAACTGCATCAAAAAGTTTTCCAAAGTGATGATTTTGTTGTTATCGATCACATGTGTATATCGGAAACGGGGCAAGTTATCGAAACTATATCGACTCGGCTGTTGATGTTGATCAAGAATATATATAATTTTACGATATTCTAGATTTTGTAGTTATCGATAACAGGTGTATATCGGAAACGGGGCAAGTTATCGAAACTATATCGACTCGGCTGTTGATGCTGATCAAGAATATATATAATTTTCCATATTCAAGATTTTGTTGTTATCGATAACATGTGTATATCGAAAACGGGGCAAGTTATCGAAACTATATCGACTCGGCTGTTGATGCTGATCAAGAATATATATAATTATACGATATTCTAGATTTTGTAGTTATCGATAACATGTGTATATCGGAAACGGAAAGAGTTATCGAAAATTTGAAACAAACTTGTACTGCCTAGGGATTAGGCGAGCTTATGTACCAAATCTGGAGTCTCTAGCTCTTATCGTCTCTGGGATCGATAACATATCGACTCGGCTGTTGATGCTGATCAAGAATATATATAGTTTATGGGGTCGCAGATGCTTCCTTCTGCCTGTTACATACTTGTGCACAAAACCGTTAAACCCTTTTTAACCATTTTCAATGGGTTAAGGGTACAAAAAGCATACGATGGGAATAGTGTATGAGTACAGTGGAGAGAAATGTCATTACTGTATGTAGGAGACAGAAAGCGGGGGAACTAAACTGGCTAAACCGCAAGGGCATGTTCATGAATGTTTGCATCTGTATGTGTGTGAGTGTGCAATATGCATATTTATAATGCATAAGCCATCAACCACGATGAGATAACACAATTCGTTGCATGCCACCACCCACACCTGCCACTAGCATTCATTCGTTGGACACATTTCCAAAAGGGCGCGGCCTACATATACCTAGATATATATATATACTTACTTGTGTTATAAATGCTTTCCAAGGAAAGGAATAATTGTTTCGATGACTAATTGATATCCTTCGTCCTTAGGATGAGACGGGCGCCTATCTAATTGACCGAGACCCAAAGTATTTTGCGCCCGTGCTGAACTACTTGCGTCATGGCAAGCTCGTCCTGGACGGCGTTTCGGAGGAGGGTGTGCTGGAGGAGGCCGAGTTCTACAATGTGACACAGCTGATAGCCCTGGTCAAGGAGTGCATCAGCCGCCGAGATCAGGTAAAGATCAATAACTATACGCAATATTCCCGAACTTAAACTCTTTCCTATATATATCACAGAGACCGCATGCGGACAAGAAGCGTGTCTATCGTGTGCTGCAGTGCCGCGAACAGGAACTGACACAGGTAATGTTCGTATCCTTAAAAATCTGTTCAACTAACAACTCATGATGCTTTCAGATGATCTCAACACTGTCGGATGGCTGGCGTTTTGAGCAGCTTATAAGCGTCGGCATGCAATACTCCAACTATGGTCCCTTTGAGAACAATGAGTTCCTCTGCGTTGTCTCCAAGGAATGCGGCACGACAGTTGGCCGCGAGCTCGAGCTTAACGATCGCGCCAAAGTGTTGCAGCAGAAAGGATCGCGAATGTAAGCCAAAAAGAGAATCAGCAGCGACATCCTCTCTCTCTCTCTGTACACCTTTCTCTGTCTCTGTCTATCCTTCGATCTCCGTGGCTCTCGCTCTCTAACACACATATTCCCACTCGTATAAAGAAACTTATTACTTGTAAATTTGTGCCACATACAAGCAGATGTATATTGATATATATGTATATAAGTATACTGATGTGTTTGTATGTACGTGTGTGTTTGTGTGTGTGTGAGGGTAGCGGGAGGGCACAACCCACACAATCACGCCATTTGCCATTACGAACTCATTAATAGCTGATAAAGCTAATAAGTCTGCTATCTATTTTGCGTTACGGTTACGATTACGTTTACGGCCACGGATTTCTAATTGGTCGTAACCAAATTGCCAGTTTGTGTGGCTCACCAACAGCAGCATTAATGCCCCACCGAATTAAGATCGATAGATTGGCAATCAAAATGCAATTGAGATAATTATTATTATAACAACAAGAAGAGTGACAGAAAGCGCACAACTCAAATCTCAACAAGGACAACAATTACTTGTCAATTAGTCCAATACAATATATATTCGTAGTATTAAGCAAGTACATATTGTTAACAGCTGTTTGTTCATATACATATGTACATCTCCAGCTTTGCCTAGATATTAACTAGTACACACAAATGTGCTCAATATGTAAAAAATACTTTTAAATCGTAGAAACCCAAATGATAAAACATATTGCACACACATTTCATAGACGCAGAACTTTATAGACCAATGATGTATACTCTTTTTTTGTGTATGCACATTGTATGTATGTGTGTATAAGTATCGCTTATCTACATATATAATTGCTAAACGACCAACAAACTATATGGCAATATTTATATTTGTATATATAGCTGCATTTATGTATGTATGTGTAAGTGCAAGCTGTTTATTTGTTAATGCTGTTCGCTGCCACACCTACAATACATATGTATGTACGTAACTGTTACTTCAAAGATGTACGCATCCTTTTATACACTTTAAGTTTTGTACTTTTGTACCCACACTCATCATAATGTTGTTAGCCCAAGTATTGTTTGTGCACCCCTCAGAATTGAAGCTACCCTCCCTCATGCCTATATATACGTTTTTATTATACCCTGAACCCATTGAAAATGGGTGAAAAGGGTAGAAGGAAGCATCTCCGACCCCATAAAGTATATATATTCTTGATCAGCATCAACAGCCGAGTCGATATAGCCATGTCCGTCCGTCTGTCCGTCCGTATGTATGAACGCGTCGATCTCAGAGACTATATGAGCTAGATACTCCAGATTTGGAACATAAGCTCGCCCAATCCCTAGGCAGTATAAGTTTGTTTCAAAATTTCGATAACTCTTTCCGTTTCCGATATACACATGTTATCGATAACAAGAAAATCTTGAATTCAGAAATCTTTATGATGCAGTTTGAAAGATTAGACGAAATAATGACAATCTGTGAATATTTTATTTAAATCGGTTGAGAAACACTGGAGATATGAAACATAGAAGTTAAGAAAGTATGCAGTATGCGCGTACACAGGTTCAGGGTATAGAGTAGTCGGGATTTCTCGACTTCGAGCCTTCTTACTTGCATACCATTTGTATACCCTAAACCCATTTCCGATCACTCTTTCCGTTTCCGATATACACATGTAATCGATAACAACAAAATCTTGAATTCAGAAATCTTTATGATGCAGTTTGAAAGACTAGACGAATTAATGAAAATCTGTGAATATTTTATTTAAATCGGTTGAGAAACACTGGAGATATGTAGCATGGTACACACACACTCACACATCCTTGCAAGCAGTGACTGTATGCGTTAAGTATAGGGTTCAGGGTATAGTCTAGTCGGTATTTCTCGACTAGAGCCTTCTTACTTGTTTTCTCTCTCTCTCTTGCTCTCTGTCTATACATTTCTCTCTATCTCTCTGTTTCTTTCTGTCTAATTGCAGTCTTGGAATTTAAAATGCTTATTCCTAGAGCGTGTGTGCATACCACCACCCCCAAAAAAAACCAAAACGTAAATCCCATCATCAAACACCAAGTAAAAAAAAAGCACAACACAACAGCCAAGCACATCATCAAGAACAACAACCAACAACAACAACAACAACAACAACAAACAACCAACAAGAACAACAAACAAGAACAGCAGAAATCAAATAATAATTAACGAAATCAAATTGAAAGAGCATATTATTACCAGAGATATTCTCGCAATGGCATCAATTGGACATGAAGCAAACGTTCAATCAATCAATCAGTCAGTCAGTCAGTCAATACACTTATATCACACAGCAAACACATCCAGTTGGTAGCCAGCAATCCGTATTAATCCGTATGTATCTATATTTTCAAAATTACCTTATCTTTAAGACTTTTCAAACGGGGAATAAGACACAAATCTATCGAAATTGATTCGCTTTTCTTTATTTTTCTGCCCGTTTTTGTGAAATTCATGATGAGATAATATTGCGCGAGTGGATGTGAGTGGGTGTGTGTGTGTGTGTGTGTGAATGTGGTGATATATTTTCAAGAATCGTTGAAAAACACAACAAAAAAAAAAGAAGATTATTTTAAACAAACACAAACACAACGGAACAACAGGCCAACATCTATTGATCGTTACATCGTCGCCGATACATTTTTGAGTGGACAAAAGTCTGGTTATTTTGGCTTCCCGATATTGCCTTCCGCATTTGAAGAGTGCATTAATAATTAATCAATCAAAAGTTGTGCCACAATATTCATTGCTCCCCAATTTTCGAATTAAATGTGAAGCAAAGCACCAAAAAAAAAACATCGCTTAGTTTAATGCCAGTTAAATGTAATAATTAAAATAAGCTGAGCAGAAACTGGAAACAACAACAATATCAGTACGAATACCAGCAACAATAACAATAAGAACAAAATGAGCCAAACACTCGCTAAGTGCTTGCGAGCGAATGAATAGAATATGCTATAGGGTTTTTCGCTAAGAGCGGGTAGATGTTGAAATGGAATAAAACAAGCTGTGTGTGAGGTATTAACAAAATTATTATTTTTATTTGAAAGGCCCATGTATGCCATTAAGTATGGCATCATGACATCATGCAAATGCCCGCCTCGGCTTCTTACAAATCCGAGTGTTCCAATTTTCAAAGACTCTTTCGCATAGATCGGGCTGTATTATCGTTTTGTATTAACGAACACTCATTTTGATAAAAAAGTTTTATTATTTAAACGTATTGTTCAATCGTATAACTTGCCACGATGATTTGGCATAAGAAACCGAATAATAAACAAATAATTTGACAGATCTCACCAAAGCAAAATGGCCGCCACGTGCCGCCAAAATCTACCCGCGCCAATTGAAAAACCCTTTATATGCAAAGCAGACAGAATACTTGAATACTTGATGGGATCTGTGACATAGAAGTGAATAGAATACGCATAACAACAGCAAACAAGAACACCAACAACACCAACAACATCAACAACAAGCAAGAAAAGAACAAAGTTTTTAACAAGGATCCAAGGATCAAAAGAAAAACAAAAAGAGCCTTTATAACTTGTACTTTTGAGCTGTTTAGCTGATTTTATTGGGCTTAAACAAAGAAACAAGCATAACAAGAATTCAAAAAGAGACGCTCATTTATTGTAGCGATTTCTGAACACTTATTACTATATATATATATATGTACAAAAACTAATAACAATAAAATATTAGATGTCAAAGCAACATTATTATGCGGATTGTACTAGGTTCGTTCGTTCGTGTTGCGATATTGAATGCATCAAAAATCAAAAGATATATACTCCACTTGAAACGATAATGTCAAATTCGTAACTAGTATAACAGGTTCGCAATTGTTGTATCGGAATACTGTAGAAATAGAGATAGAAAGCTTCGCATCAATGTTATAATATATATATATAATATATAATATAATATAATGTTTCGGCCGAGCAAAGAGAAAGAGAATCCTTTGGCATTTGCTTTGGCAACGAACGTACGTAATTGGTGTTCATATTTAATGTTTAAGTAACTTTCCGGAAACTGAGTTCGAGCTGCATTTACATTGCTTGCATACATATATATATACTACAATATATATGTCTGATAGTTAATATAGATCGAACGCTACCTTGAGCTTTATTCAACAAGCAGAAAGCAGAAACAAATAAACAAAAAAACAACATTTTAAATCACGACTGAATTTATGTAGTAAACTTGCACAAAACTAAAAATACAAAAAAAAAAATAAAAAAAATTAAATGCGGCGACGTTTACTAGATAAACGCATTATTAATAATACCTATGTATGTATGTATATAATTTTAAAATTAAATAAAAACGTCGCCAACTACTCGCGTACCCATTTTTGTATCCATTTTAAAATTATTTGATGTGCATCTAAATGCAAAGTAGAACAATAATGCTTACAATTATTTGGCTGAAGCCCGATTCGAGCGATTCGAACACATTTACATTAGCTTGTAATTATACTTAAACCCAAATACAAAACAGAAAACAAGAACTTAAACACAAAATCCAATACCCAACCAATGCAATATTAGCAATACAACAGATGCAACACATATGCATACATGATGTACGAATGTAAAGTGTATGTGGGCTTGACATCATGCAATATTAGCAATACAACAGATGCAACACATATGCATACATGATGTACGAATGTAAAGTGTATGTAACAAACATGTGCATATGTGGGCTTGACATCATGCAATATTAGCAATACAACAGATCCAACACATATGCATACATGATGTACGAATGTAAAGTGTATGTATGTGTGTGACATCGCTTAACAAAAGGAATAGTGGTGAATAAGATAATGTTGAATACATACTATAAGCACCAACATACCTATTTTGAATACCCTACGTTAATCTAGAGTGTACGAATAGATGCCTTCACTTTTCACTCTCAAACATTAGCTACTACTGATGTAAGAGTAGCTAATGATGCAGTCCTGTACATTCTCACACATGCAGGTACACACACACACATATAAAACATACCTACAATACTTATGTATACATATATGTAAATGTTACGTAAAGCCACAGAGTAAACAAATAATCAACAGAAAAAATATTTCAATAATTCAAATAAAAATCCCTTTTCTAAAAAAAAACTCAAACTCGTCTTTTATTATCTATATTATTATTACTATTATTATTTTATAAATATTTTATAAATATCTAATAAGATAGTTTTTAATTTATTTGTTTAAGCATTCGACTAACTGTTTAGAAAATAAGTTAGCGATAAAAAACAAGTTAAAGCTTAAGGAAATTTTTATCCCTTTGGTTCATAAGCTAAGTCGATATAGCCTTGCCATATATCTGACCGTCTGTCATATTCTATTCCAGTTTTCGAAAGATCTTCACAACATTGAAAAACACTAAAAGAAATGGACAACCAACAGGTATGTAATAAAGCTTTGCTTCACAAAAGTTGTGCTTCGTCTCTTAGTTTGTCAGTTGTTTCTGAACGTGTGGAAAAGCTTGTCGAAACTTGTACAGGACTTTAAACTTGTGCACGGTAAATACATTTCTATTGATAGCAGAGATTTCAACACATTTACAGCTTGTGCTCTGAAAATTAAGCTTTGGAATTGAGCTTTGAAGTTAAAGCTTTTCATAAAAGTTTATTCCAAGCTTCATACCAATCAAGTTTCTTGTCAAAAAGCCAATTGGTTGAAAAAGCTTAAGCATTACGAAAAACTACATCAGATTCTGTCTGAAGATGGTGCTTTTGATTTAGATAAACAAAACATTTAATTTGTGGTGTTTGAATATATTGAAAAAATGAAGCTTGGTAGTTTTTGAAAAAAATAATTTAAAAATCTTAGGAACTCTTCGATCAACCTCTCAACATTCTAAAATGTCTAAGATACTACTGTAACGTGACGAATATGTTATGATATGCTTCCGGTTCATGTACCACTAGCAAAATGTCGTCGCAATCGGTACTTCAATCAAATTGGGCTGAATGAAGTGAATACATCGATAAATCTTTTCGTACTGGTTTATATATAAAACTCTTAGATGATATGGTTTGCTTAGGACGTCTGTTGGGGTTATTACCTGGTAGTTGGGACACAATTATATATTATCCGGCTCACTTTCTTTAGTTGTCCGCATCCAAACTCCAAGATATATTTCATATCAATTAATTAAAACATTTTCTGAGTTTTATTAAACACTTATATTATTTATTATTGTGAGATTAACAACATTTCCTTATCTTATAAATTTCAAATTTTAAAGATGCGTCCATTCGCTCTTAGGTCTGTGATCACAACTAATCGATTTGCTTTCTAGCTCTCGATAATAACAAAAGTATCGATAGTTTTAAGTTATTCAATACTTCGAGTATGTTAGCTAACTTAGATTTATACATATATTATATATATATATATATATATATAATTACAAGTTGACTTAAACAATCAATAGTTATCTATGCTTGCAGAGATACCATGTCTTAATATCATATTATTTTTGACGCTGCATTTGATACTATCTGCTTTCTGCAGGCGGCTCGACAAATGGTGTGAAGACATATTTGTAATAAAAACTCGGCTGAATCTTATTTATTAAGCTATACTCTTACACTATATACTATACTATACTATTATACTATCTGCTTACTGACATATTTCTAATCACAACTGCAGTTGTTTGTATTTCTGATTTTCTGCTCTTGACGAAATCGCATGACTATATATCCATGTTGCGTTAATGAACGTATCATTATATCCTGAACCCATTGAAAATGGGTAAAAAGGGTATAATGGTTATGTGCAAAAGTATGTAACAGGCAGAAGGACGCATCTCCGACCACATAAAGTATATATATTCTTGATCAGCATCAATACCCGAGTCGATATAGCCATGTCCGTCTGTCCGTCCGTCCGTCCTTATGTATGAACTCGTCGATCTCAGACTATATGAGCTAGAGACTCCAGATTTGAAACATAAGCTCACCTAATCCCTAAGCAATTGTTTTAAAATTTCGATAAATCTTTCCGTTTCCGATATACACATGTGATCGATAACAACAAAATCTTGAATTAAGAAATCTTTATGATGCAGTTTAGACGAAATAATGACAATCTGTGAAAATTTTATTGAAATCGGTTGAGAAACACCGGAGATATGGAACATTGAAGTTAAGAAAGTATGCCTATACGTACACACACTCACACATACACACACTCACACATACGTGCAAGCAGTGACTGTACGCGTAAAGTATAGGGTTCAGGGTATCGTCTAGTCGGGATTTCTCGACTAGAGCGTTCTTACTTGTTTTTCATTCATTTTGGCTTATTGATAAGATTGTCTTTTACATTTATCTGCATGAGTTTTCTTGTACCGGAAGGTATTTATATCCATGCACTTAGAATAATTTTGACTGAACTATACGGAGAAACTTAGTGCAGCCAAGAAGTGAATTGAAATGAAGAAGAACATACTAAGAAGAAGCAATCAAATGTTTAACCAAGCAGCCGAAGGGCTTCGATGGATTGGATTCGTTTTCATTGCGTCGCATTTATCGGCCGAATGCGT
Source organism: Scaptomyza reducta (assembly GCA_035044485.1). NCBI lineage: Eukaryota > Metazoa > Arthropoda > Insecta > Diptera > Drosophilidae > Scaptomyza > Scaptomyza reducta. The sequence goes on along the minus strand of JAWNNV010000659.1, from coordinate 321,235 downwards.
AGGTTTTCGAAATCGAATGGGGAGAAGAGTAAATGTATATTGATTCGAATTTTTCTCCGCTGCTAACTTATGCAAAGTAAAAAAGAAATTGTTCAGTTGCATGAGCTCCACAGAGCTCATGAGATATTCATGGGCAAATGCACAAAGTACAGCTTCAACTTTGCCCACGCTCGCACGCACACACTGTATTATATTCTTAGTTGCGTGTGTGTGTGTGTGTGTGTGTGCGTCAGCGTGTGAGTGCTATTGACAGCTGACGCACAGGACACTTTTAGATAAACAGCCGCCTTCGGCTTCGGCTTCAGCTACCGCGTCAGCTTCAGATCCAACTTAAGCTGCATGCCTCATGACGCCAATAACCTTGCTGCGCTTATCACGGCTGCGCAGCGACTGCGACCGCGACTGCGACTGTGACAGCATCGTCTTTGGCGTCTTTGGCACGTTCAAAATGTTATGTTTCATACCATACTATTATGTATACGTATTTCGCCAGAGAAGATTCATGCACGCATATCGATATGGCGAACATTAAAATTTAACTGCGAGTTCTGGGAAGTGCGTCAGCAACCCCATTGCCAACTGCGACTCACGCCCCCCACCCGCTTCCCACATATCCATATCCCCAATGCGTGGGCTGCGCTTGCCACCACTAAAACGCAGGGCATTGCCAAAACACGTGCACATTTATATTTATTCTAAACAAAGGAATAAAAACTTGTGTCGTCGCGCACATGAGACCGAACCGAACTGAACTGAACCGAACCGAACCGCAGTGGCCACTGACAGCCCATTCCTCCTATTCCACATCCGCCGTCAAACAAACGACAACAAAGTTTTCTTTTATTTGTCTACCCTTGCGGGGGAATGGCACTTTGATTTTCTCACTAAATGTGTAGCTCCAAAAGGCAGAAAGGATATTTTCATGCTTCAAACTAGACTTTAAATCTTCATGAAGCAGGAAAAGATATCTTCAATACAAGATCGAAAGTTTTCTTTTATTTGTCTACCCTTGCGGGCGAATGGCACTTTGATTTTCTCACTAAATGTGACAAAAGGCAGATAGGATATATTCATGATTCCAACTAGACTTCAAATCGCCATGAAACAGGAACAGATCTCTTCAAAATATAAGATCGAAAGTTTTCTTTTATTTGTCTACCCTGGCACTTTGAATTTCTCACTAAATGTGATAGGATATTTTCATGCTTCAAACTAGACTTCAAATCTTCATGAAGCAGGAACAGATCGCTTCAAAATATATAGGATCGAAAGGCTCTTGGCTTTTTAGATGGAAAACATAAAGACCCAATATCGCTGTAAAATGTAAAGTAATGTATGTGCTACCGGTTCATGTAGCAGTAACAGAAATCGTCGTCGCAATCGCTACTTGAACAAATTGGACTTTGAATGCAGATAGGATATATTCATGATTCCAACTGGACTTCAAATCTTGAAGCATATGTGCTACCGGTTCATGTAGCAGTAGCAGAAATCGTCGGTACTTGAACCAATTGGACTTTCGAAGTGACTTTCAAAGAACTCTCTTTTCGTACTGATTTATTAAGTGAAAATTCATGGTTTATATATAAAATTCTTAGATGATATGGTATATGGATGATATTTAATTTTCGAGAGTGTGGACTATGTATTTTATTTACAAGATGACCTAAACAATCAAAGGTTATTTATGTATGCACAGATACCATGTCTTAAGATTATGTTATTTATGATGTTGTATGCAGTCGCAGACGGAAATATTTCTAATCACAACTGCAGAGTATTTCGTTATTGTCATAATCGACAGACAACTGTTTCGATTACATATATATATATATTTTTTATTTAAACGGACGTTCGTCCAACTCGAACGCGTTTTGTCGTTAAGGACATTAGTGCGTTCTGGCTTTTATTTTCAAGGCTCTAACTATATAGGCAAAAGCTGTAACTGTAGCCTAAAGTTGAAGCTGTTGCTGGTCAGGGACTTAAGGGAGAGCTCGTAAAGCGCAGCACGCAGCGAGCATAAGCGAAATTTCATTGGTTTTTACGGTAACGATGGTCTTGCTGACTGGCACCTTACCTACCTCTACCTCTACCTCTGTTGCTCCCTCGCCTACATTCTGCTTCCATTCGCATTCGGATTCAGCTTTTGGTGTTTTTCTTTTTTCGTTTTTTTTCGAGTAGCTTTCACTTTTCGCGCCCGCTAACAATCGTCGCCAGATTGAAGACGGCTTGAACCGTCAGCAGACTCGGCCAAAGGGGTTGCAGGTTGGAGTGTGCTGCCTGCTTTTTAATTTTGTTTTTTTATTTTCGAGAGTGTGGCATGTGCCGTGTGCTGCATCGATGCCACTTCAGCTTCAGTTTCAAGTCATCTTTGCACCTTCAACTGTGTATGTGCAACGACGACATTGGCATTGAGTCTCGGTCTCGATCTGGGTCTGGGTCTCCTTCTCGTTCTCATGCTCCCTGGCATTGTCTGCAGCATCCTGGCACGCTCCTTGATGCGAAAATGCCAACCCCGCTGGGTCGGCTGTAACGCAACTCGCCTCGCCTCCCGTTCGTCCTTCAACCCCACAAACAACCCCAAAAACTGCAAGATGTGAAAATGCACCACCAACGCACACATACACATACACATACACAACACACACACACACATACACACTCGCACACTCGCACACACACACACGCAATTTAACTTTTGAATAGTGCAAAAAGTGCACTCAAGCAGCAGTCTCGTGGCTCAGCTGGCTGAAGAGTTTGGCGCGACATTCGCTGATGTGGCAGCCACCACCGTTTCACTTTCGTTTCGTTTCGCACCTGCCACAAGCGGGGGTTGAAGCTGCAACTAGACCTAGGGCAAGCAGCAGCAGCAGCAGCAGCAGCAGCAATGATTCTATGTCAACATGACACGACGCCAGAAGGCGTCGCAGTCGACATTCTAATGCACGCTGCTCCATGTTGCATGCAACTCACTGGAGGGTGGTCGACTTGAAAAGGGTTGGAGCTAAAGTTAAGCTTGAGGGTTGTGCACTAACGGTTGGGGCTGACGGTTGGTTAGCATTGAGGGCTAGACAAACGTCTGGTTTTGCTTGCGTTTCATCTCATCTCTTCTCGTCTCGTGTCTGTCTAGTGCATCTAACTGTGCAAACTGCGCTTACTTGCTGCTGCTTACCCGTGTGTGTGTGTGTGTGTGTGTGTGTGTGTGTGAGGGTGTGTGTGTGTTTATATGAGTGGGCCTTTGTGCAACTCAAGTGCATGTCGCCATCGCCATCGCCATCACCATCACCACATCGTCGTGTTAAGTGCGTCAAACAAAGCAGAGCCTGTAGATTTGCGACTGTCATCTCTGCTGGGGGCTGTTCTTCTCGGCATGCTCTACTCCACTCTGCTCTCTCTCCCTCTCTTTTTATACCCGAACCCATTGAAAATGGGTAAACAGGGTATAATGGTTTTGTGCAAAAGTATGTAACAGGCAGAGGGAAGCATCTCCGACCCCATAAAGTATATATATTCTTGATCAGCCGAGTCGATATAGACGATCTCAGAGACTATAAGAGCTAGAGACTACAGATTTGGAACATAAGCTCGCCTAATCCCTAGGCAGTATAGGTTTGTTTCAAAATTTCGATAACTCTTCCCGTTTCCGATATACACATGTGATCGATAACAACAAAATCTTGAATTTGGAAAACTCTTTGAAGCAGTTTGAAACATTAGACGAAATAATGACAATCTGTGAAAATTTTATTCAAATCGGTTGAGAAACACTGGAGATATGGAGTATTGAAGTTGCAAGCACTGACTGTACGCTGAAAGTATAGGGTTCAGGGTATAGTCTAGTCGGGAATTCTCGACTAGAGCCTTCTTACGTGTTTCCTGTGCGTATTTTCTGTACAATTTAACCCCATTTTGCATTGGTAGCATCTAAGCAGTCGTCTCTCGACCAAAGGATCTCACACTTTCCGACTCCGTCTGCATTTATGCCTGAGTCTCCAATTGAAAGCATCAAGATTAGGTACAGAACTAATACTGCTAGTAGCATCAACTCATCCTGTCGCCTTTGTCTTCTTTTTTTACTTCTCACTTGCCTTCTCAATGCCATTTAATTGCAACTCCGTTCCGTAGTGGAAACCTGCCCCTCTTTCTTTCTGTCCTGCATAAAACGTTTGTCAAACAAAAGCCCAAATCTATTATATGCAGTTCATTTCCTGCACAGACTGCTAAAGATGTAATACACGTATGTACAGTATATGTATGGGAGTCGAGTGCTTATGAAAATGAAATTGTATTCAACGGTAATGAGACAAGGACTGGGCTGGACTAACCGAAGAGGTCATACCCTCATCGAAAAGGTCAAGCAACATGTATGCTTTTGGAGCTAGAACAAACTAAACGTCACAAACATCATCGGTTAGCTAATAGTGTCGTCGCAGGGAATAAAAAAATATGTGAAATCAGGCTTCAAAAATTGCGCATGGTGTCAAGGAAGGGTTGGAATGGGAATATGAGAAACGGCTAATGAATGTTAAAACTCACACACACATTGAAAAGGAAAGGCGCACAAAGGCGAAACATATATATATATATGTATAGAAAAATGTATTTGTCAATGCAACGAAATGGAAAGTTTGAGGTGGCAGCTCCGTCTGTTATGCTATTGAAATAACAATCCATGTGCTGGATGATGATGATGATGAAGCTAGAAAAGACGAGAAACAGCAAACAAAACAAGGGGACAACAACAGCAGCAACAGCAACAACAACACTAGAACATAAATGAAAAAGCAACAACAGCAAAATCGAGAAAAATGCCAAAGAAACTGAACCGGTACAAGGATTCAAGGATGTGCGTGCAAGTTGTAAAAGTGAAATGAAGTGAGTGAAGCACGTTGATGAATGCGGCAGCTGGGGGGGAGCCAGACGAACAAATGATCCAGGAGGCTGCAGTTGAAGTTACAGCAAAGCTTTTGTTCTAAACTTTTTTTTGTTGTTATTATTTTTGTGTGTGTTTTTTTTTGTTGTACTTGTGCATGTGTCAAATTTGCACGGCGTGGGTTGAGGACCTGCACTTGAACTACGTCAAATACGACGAAGACGTACACTGAGACGATGACGATGACGGTTGGGGGTTGGGGGTGGCCGTGGCGGCGGAGATGTAGACGTAACCGTAACCGATAGCCGGGGCACGCTGTGTCGCGCACATGTTTATAAGTTGCTGGCTGCACTTGAGAACTTGTCGTCGGGGAGTGCAATGGAAAGTGGACGTATGTGTGTGAGAGAGAGAGAGAGGTGCGCTATTAAGGGATGCAAATGCAAGTGATTGCATCACGTCGTTAGGGGTTTCTCTGTCAAGGGGACAATGCGAGGGTGGCGAGGGGGACAGTAGCTCTAATGATGTGTCTGCTGCACATGTGTGTATGTGTATGTGTATGTGTATGTGCAGCTGCTTAGGCAAACAAACACTCAGTCCACGCAGTTTGCATGCGTTTGTTTTTCTTGCGCCTCAAAGTATGCACCGTTTTATTTGCATATTCATATCGTAATACAATGCACATACGATATACATACGTACTATATGTAAACTTGCAAGTTCTTATGTATATATTGCATAGACAAAAACACAAAACAAACAAAAACACATAATGCCCGAAGTACAAGGAGACGTCTCTCATTTACAGGATTGCTTGAAATGTGTAATGAAAACCTAATGTGAGAGTGCAGGCAGACTAACTGAACCATGAATAAAATTGTTAAATACATTATTTTTCGATTTCGAACATATTAACTAAAGAGACATTTATATATATTTTCGACGCCAGTAGATATTTGATGAAAACGAGCTCTGACACTACGTTCAATTTTAATTACATACAGAAAAATAAAATAATTGTACTACAGGAGTAAAATTCATTGGTAGCTTTTCGACTGGATATGATAATATTAAGGCTTGTGGTTCGTTTGTATTTATCAAAATTTAATCAGGAAATGCCAAATATCCTTGTTTTCTGTATGCGCATGTATAAATATATATATATATATATTTTAAAACAATTCATGTTGTGTAATGAGCATCGGGTTGGTGTGAGTTTAAGTCTGTGGCTAAGCCAGCAGTTCGAGTTCGAGTTGGAGTTGGAGTTGGAGTTAGAGTTGGAGTTAGAGTTGCCCCCTTGTGTGTCGCGAGGGTCAATCCTATGTATGTACTTTTCGCTCTCGCTTATTGTTTTGCGTTGTATAAGTATTTGTGGGTCTATTTTGTGCCTTTCGCTTTTCACTGGGTTTTTTCTCTTTTTTTTTTGGGAGCTTTCATTAGAAACTTTTTGCGCCAACATCATTTTCGGCGAAACGTCAAAACAAAAAGGGTTCGCATGTATGTATACATTGTTGTCCATGTGTGTGTGTGTACTCGTTTGCATATACGAGAGAGATAAGCGCGGACGGAGATTTAGATATTTTAGACATGCGTGTGCACTTCCGTTCCCCAAAAAACCCTCATTCCCCACACAAACCATCGCCGCAAAGGGCGTTGCGCGGGTCTGTTTCTGACATGTTTGTGCCGGCTGACCAGTGAAAAGTCGCCAACCTTCCTAAACCCGTTACCCCCCGCCTCCCACATGCCTCTTAGCTGCGACCGCTGCGTCCTCTACGCGCTAACTAAACATTCTTAATTAGAAAGTAGCTGCGGTCACCGCCGGCAGAAGCAGAAGCAGCAGCAGAAAAGTGGCGACCGCGCTGGCATCTACTCGGCGGCTCATATTTCACTGACCAGCCGACCATTACCCACCAAAACCACCCACCACCCACCACCCACTACACACCCAACCACCGGTGGGGAGTTGCCTAAGCCTTTGCGTAGTTGTTGTCTCTCTTTTTTGGTTTCTGGCTGAAAAACGTTGCTCATTAAGTGGAGCGTGGGCTGCGGACGCGATTCTCCCGCACTCGCCCGCCCGCACCCCTCACGCACATATGAATATGTTGAATTAATCACTTGGGTTTTGGGTTTACTCCTTTTTTTTTTTGGTTTTGGTTTTTGTGTCTTTTTTTTGCGAGGCTTTGGCAATGGGCTCAGTTTTAGCCAAGCCCGCCTACCCGTCCATCCATTCCATACACATTGACATGGGCATTGCTCTAGGCATTTTCGGCGTACCCTCTGCCCCCGTATTATGCTTCGCTCACACTAGCATCCCCCCCTCGACGACCGCTTCTATATATTTTACAGCAAATCGATAAAAAGTTTGACCACCGCCCCAGCGAACTTACATAGCGCTCGCTGCGCCGCACAGTGGGCGGAATCGCGCATTTAGCATCAGAAAATTATGCCCGATTTGATTGCATGTAATAAAGAGAACTTCAGAGAGCCCAAAACACTTGGGTTTATTCAATTTGGACAACTATTCAGGTTTTTACATTGGTTCAAAGTTGAACCATTTTTATACCCTGAACCCGTAAAAAGGGTTTAATGGTTTTGTGCAAAAGTAAGAAGGAAGCATCTCCGACCCCATAAAGTATATATATTCTTGATCAGCATCAACAGCCGAGTCGATGTAGCGTCGATCTCAGAGGCTATTAGAGCTAGAGACTCCAGATTTGGAACATTAGCTCGCCTAATCCCCAGGCAGTACAAGGTACAGTACAAATTTTCGATAACTCTTCCCGTTTCCGATATACACATGTGATCGATAACAACAAAATCTTGAATTCAGAAATCTTTATGATGCAGTTTGAAACATTAGACGAAATAATGACAATCTGTAAACATTTTATTGAAATCGGTTGAGAAACACTGGAGATATGGAGTATTGAAGTTAAGAAAGTATCCACTATACACGTATACATACACACACACTCACACATACTTGCAAGCAGTTACTGTATGCGTTAAGTATAGGGTTCAGGGTATAGTGTAGTCGGGATTCCTCGACTAGAGCCTTCTTACTGGTTTCAAACTGTTTTCGTCTGTTTTTCGGCCTTAAACGCAAGTGCTCGGATAATAGGAATTAATTTTTGGAATGCGAAATTCGCGATGCCAGCCACTGTGCGCCGTCGACATGTGAAATGTGTGAAATGCGCGCATTAAACAAAAAACGCCAAAAAAAAAAACGAAAAAACGAAAAAAAAAAGAGTGAAAAAAAAGAAGAAACCAATTTTAAAAGGGGTAGGTTCCCCAGCACCATTGCCACCACTGCCAGCTCTTCCAGAGGATTTTTGTTCATTGTATTGCCGATTTAAAATCGGCACGAAGGTGTAGTACCCCTTCCCTCTTCGTTTTAGTCAGTCCCCGCTGCCCCAACACCCTTGTCCATCCACGCTTAACCATTTACGCGTTTGTGCTCTGCGGCGGCGTGTTTTAGATAAGGTAAATAACTGCGATTGTTGGAATTTTAAACGTACGTATACGAATGCGAATAAAATGTATTTTTTTTTGTTACATCCATGTGTACTTCGCTGTCCAGCGGTGGATAATTTTGGCGAGCCAGCCGTTCAGCCGGGTGGCGGTTATCGTACTTCCTAATGGCAACTGTGGCCCTGGCAACAGATGTTCCTTTTTTTTGTTTACATTACTAAGAAATGTTTGTATGTACGTTACGTACATCTATCATTATGCGTACATATGTACGTACATCTATCATTGTTCGTACATATGCGAGAAATTCAAGGACTTTCATTCATTTCCAACTCTCATAAGTAGATACTTTATAGAATGTACAGCCTGTACTTATACAAATGTGCCTCAACACACACACTCAACCGCATGAACACGTATTATGTATGTATTTTCCACTGGTTTGAACAACTTTACAGCAGGTAACAAGCTTAAATCTAACTATTGTGAATAGACTACTATATATGTATGTTTTTACTCTTACCTACAATGTGGATCTTCATGTTAGACAGTTTTGTATACACTTATACATGTATCATATCCGACCAAATTAAGTATAGATATATTCTTGAAAGGCTTCGCAAACTGAGTCCATCTGTTCTTCTGTTTTGTACGCAAAACTAAACCCGAAGATAGCTTTTTACTATGACTTTTGACTATAGCCTGAACCTATTGAAAATGGGTAAAAAGGATTTCTCGATTAGAGCCTTCTTACTTGTTATATTGATTATACGCTAAACCGATTGAAAATGGGTAAAAAGTGTATAATGGTTTGTGAGAAAGTATGCAACAGGCAGAAGTAAGCTTCTCCGACCCCATAAAGTATATATATTCTTGATCAGCATCAACAGCCGAGTCCATATAGTGTCGATCTCAGAGACTATAAGAGCTAGAGACTCCAGATTTGGAACATAAGCTCGCCTAATCCCTAGGCAGTACAAGTTTGTTTCAAAATTTCGATAACTTTTTCCGTTTCCGATATACACATGTGATCGATAACAACAAAATTTGGAAAACTTTGAGATGCAGTTTGAAACATTAGACGAAATAATGACAATCTGTGAAAATTTTATTAAAATCGGAACCGAAGATGTGGAAGACATTGAAGTTAAGAAAGAATGCAATATACACGTACACATACACACACACACACTCACACATACTTGCAAGCACTGACTGTATAGGGTTCAGGGCATAGTCTAGTCGGGATTTCTAGACTAGAGCCTTCTTACTTGTCTTACGTTCGAGCATTTTCAATTCACATTTAAGGAAGATACTACGTGAGACATTAGCAAAGCTATTGATTTGATTATGTTTATGCATTTTTGGGGTGTTGGAGGCCTACTAATTCTTCTTCTTTAATCATTTTGGCCAGCTTGGGGCTGCGGTCTGCAATGAAATGCTAAAAGATAGCGACAAAGGAAGATAAAAGCGTGCGACAGACAATTACTAAAATCAAAGGCGTTATTTTGTGTGCTATATTATGTTATTTTTGTTGTTGTTGTTTGTGTGTTTGTTGTTGTTGTTGTTGTCGTGGTTCTCGCTGATGTTTTTAATATTTAACTGCAAGCTGCACAAAACAAAAGACTGACTGACTTTGTCTCTATCCGAATTTTAAACTGTTTGCCTTCAAATGTGTGTGTGTGTGTGTGTGAATGAGTCCATGTGTCTTTGAGCTTGTCGTCTGTCAGCAGCAAAAAAGATAAAAAACAACACACACACACAGACACACACACACACAGAGTGTTGCATCCACAAAGGCCCGCGGAAGTGCAGCAATTGCAACGGGGCGCTCACAAAGCATTCTAACATGATTTTAATTACGATGACGAGCGTTGGGCCCAAACTTGTGCCACAAAACAACTTGGCCATCCGCCCATCCACCCCTCCGCCCCTCCACCCATCCGTATCCGCACTCGCATCCGCATTTGCATCCCGAATCCTCCTTTTGCACGCAGGCCATCAGCGATGCGGAGGCGCGAGTGACAAAATAACGCAAACAAGCGAAGCGGCAACAACAAAAACAACAACAACAACAACCACAACAAAAACAACAACAACTGAAGCTGAAGCAGAAACCGAAACAGAAACAGAAACAAAGAGAACCGTGTGAAGTCCTCAAATCGCTTGCAGCGAGTTGGAGCTGACAAATGTTTCGCACTTTTTTGTCAGCCCCATTTCGTTTGGCCTTGTGGCATGTCTTCCACACTGCCACGAAGCACAGTGTGTGGCAAATGGAGCCTGGGTTGTTCAGGAGCCACCTAAGCAGAAGCAACTGGAATGGCATTGGTCTATACTATAGCTCCTCAAGAGTTTGAAATTCTTTGCGACAAACCTAACTAATTACCTACAAGCCGAGAAAAATGAAATGGAATTTTAAGGAAACAACAAAAAACAAGTAAGAAGGCTCTAGTCGAGAAATCCCGACTAGACGATATACTGAACATTATGCTTTATAGATAGTGCATACTTGACTTAACTTCAATGTTCCATATCTCCGGTGATTCTCAACCGATTTCATTAAAATTTGCACAGATTGTCATTATTGTGTCTAATGTTTCAAACTGCATCACAAAGATTTCTGAATTCAAGAGTTTGTTGTTATCGATAACATGTGTATATCGGAAACGGGGAAAGTTATCGAAACAATATCGACTCGGCTGTTGATGCTGATCAAGAATATATATAATTTTCCATATTCATGATTTTGTTGTTATCGATAACATGTGTATATCGGAAACGGGGAAAGTTATCGAAACAATATCGACTCGGCTGTTGATGCTGATCAAGAATATATATAATTTTCCATATTCAAGATTTTGTTGTTATCGATGACATGTGTATATCGGAAACGGGGAAAGTTATCGAAGCGATATCGGCTCGGCTGTTGATGCTGATCAAGAATATATATAGTTTATGGGGTCGGAGAAGCTTCCCTCTGCCTGTTACATACTTTTGCACAAAACCATTATACCCTTTTTACCCATTTTCTATATAATATAATAATATATTATTAATAATATAATAATTCCAGAACGAAAACATTTTTGTTCAACTTTGACATATTTGCTTCCATACTCACACAAAAGCAATCCTACGTTATAGCAACAGCTAACAGATAGATGCGTGAAGTACTATTTTGTAGTTATACTATGAAAGGATTGAGATCGATCATAGTTTAGCTGGAATGCAATTTAATTGAAAGACTTTGATGCTGAAACAGTCATTTGGTGAAAAGTGCGGAAACGCAGAAACATTTTGAATCGTTTTCAATGCATGCTTGCCTCCAGGGTGTTTATGCTTTAATAGGCCTATGCGGCGGGGGGCAGCTGGGCACTGGTCGGTGTGGGAGGTGCGAGTAATGCGGGTCTGCGTTATTTTGACAATTTTTTGTTGCCTTCGTTTTTATGTTTTTGGTGCACGAATATAAACGAGACTTGCAAAAAGTAGAACAAAAAAGGTAATAGCAAAACAAGTACATACGGCGAGAGTAAGTACATGCAAGTACATACTGAAATGCGCTTCCGCATATGCAGGATGTGATCGGGAGCGGAGGGTGCTTGGGTAGGCTGGTCGAGAAAATAAATGCAAAAAGGCAGCACACATCATTGGTGTGTGGCATGTGCATAATCAAGCGACGGCCAGGGCCGATAGGCGGCGGCATAGGCCCGAAATCGAAAGCCGAAAACTGCAGCCACGACAGCAACGTTGACTGCGACGGCGACTGCGCAGCTAGCGCCAGAGATAGTAGTGTCGAAAGTGCGTCGCAAATGAGCAAAAAAAAAAGGCCACGCCCGCTCCTGGCCTGCTCCTGATGATACTGGTCCAGCTTCTACTCCTACTACTCCTTCTACTCTATAGACTATGCGCTGTCCTTTGCATCTGCGAGTTTTGCATGTGCTTTTACAGTGCCGTTGTTGTTGTTGTTGTTATCACTAGGGGTGGAGTGGCGTGGACGCCTGCCTGGACGTGTTGGTGCGTTACCTTCCTTCTTGTTCCCTTCTCCTCGCGTTTTTTGTTATATTTTTATTTCTTTGTGGTGGCCATTTTCTGTTTTATTTTATTTTATTTCTTTTTTTTTTCGTATATTTTCTGCACAATTTTAATGGATTTTTTTGTTGTAGGTGTGTGTGTGTGTGTGTGTGTGTGCACATCCTCACTCACACACACACATGTGCATGTGTGTTTGCTTTTTTTTCGTGTACATGTATGTATTTTCAGGTTGTTTTACTTTATGCACATGGGCTCGTTTTTATTTTCGCTGGACTTTTTATTTCATTTGTGCCTTTTTTTATTTTTATTTTCATTTTTATTTAATTTTATTTTCGTTTATTTCCTTCTTTTTTTTGTTGTTGTTTTGTTTTTTGGTCGGCGCTGCTGCTCATCATGATGATGAGCATTTTTTTTATTCCAGCAGATAATTACATTTAAATAAAATAAAAATTTCATGTAGCGCATATAGCTACAACATTCAACATCCAGCCATAGCCATAGCCATAGTAATGCCCTCGCCCTCTCTCGCACTGGACTGGTTGGGAGCTAGGAGCTGGCCCTTGGCCCGACGGGAGGACCCCCAGCCGTTGTTGGTTTTGTTGGCATGTTATTTTATAATTCATTTCGTTGCGTTGTTTGACTTACGCGGCGTTGCACGTTGCACGTTGCTGTCCGGCAGCAGCTGCACCTGAATCTGGAATCTGATGCTGCAACTAGAGACGGTGATGATGTAACTGGATGATGGGTTTTGGTGTATCATGTAATTTCGTACTTTGTTGTCACAGTGCCGCAAATTGCGCCGCATTTGTCTGCTCTTAGGCTGCCGGTCAGCTATGCCCCTCAAAGTGAGCCAATATACAAGTCATTCGCCTCGACGCTACTCAACCGACCAGCCAGCCCCGTCCCGTCAACAATCATCAACATTCCCCCATGACCCATCCCCCATACCCCATCTACCATCTGCCATCTTCCATCTCTTCTCTTCTGCTCAACATCAGTAATCGCCGGGTTTTGTTTGTTTGCAAACTGCAGTCAAGTTGTTCTGTTAATGCTAATTGCCAGGTTTCTACAGCTTCACAAGTCGCGCACTCTGTGTGTCCGCTGAGGACTGCATCCTCATTTTTTTTTTCGCTCTTTGGGGTCATTTCGGATTCTAAAAGTGTTGCAGTCAAAAATCATCAAAAGCCAAGTGTTGCTCCCCTTTGATTCCCCTTTTTTCTTTCAGTTTTCGCCTCCAATAAAATTCCAGAATAGAACACAGAACAATTCGCCTTAGCGAGGTGTTGAGCAAGAGATTAACAAGTTGATATCAAATCTGATATAATTAAGGTTCTCTATGCTTAAGAACATCTCGCCAAATAACTAACAAAGTGTGTATGAGTGTATGATACAACAAATCAGCATGGAAAGTTGTCGCTGCTGAGGAGTTAAACTGAGCACAAGACTCGGAGGGGAGCAACATAGCTGAACTGAACGGTAACGGGTTACGGGTTACGGGTTACGGTTTACGGGTTTCCTTTTTGCTGCTTACTGAACAGCTTAACACGTTGGCTCTGCTTGTAGGTTGTCATTCCAGTAAAAAGTTCATCTGCTTCGCTTTGATTATGAAGTATAACTCCAACGTTACCGTCAGTAATACATTTTAATTAAGTCCAAGTAGCAAAAATTAAACATAAAGCATACAAACATTTTAAAAGCCGTAAGAGAAATATTTCTTGGCTTACGATATGGAATAAATCCAAAAAAGAAAAAAAATCAGAACCATAGACCGACCAACTTTTTGAATGATATTCGATTGGACTAGCGTGGTAAGTTTTCTTTTGTATATACTGCAAGTATTTCGCATCCTTTGGGATGTTTTCTAAGTTGAATTCCTTTCTTAATGCGATGTCGACTGTTTAAAATTTGAGTAAGATACTGCCATATGAAATGAAATAAAAATTACAATTTTTGACAGCCGAGACGAGAAACTTGTTAAGATTACGTAAGGCACAAGCCTGACGACCATTGACTCCAATACGTGCATATGTAAATGTATATTTGATATACTTGACACTCAGTTGAAGTTTGAGTTTCGAGAGTTTCGAGTCACCGAATTGCTCAGCTCTAGCTACATATACGCATTATTCTGTAGATTCTTTTGTTATTCAATATAAACGTGAGGTAATGCATTACCCTTTCCTGTCATAACACAATCCTAATGGATCTCACAAATACGACAGCAAGCTCACCGACTATAATACTGCCTCTAAATATCGGAGGGACAGAGCAAAGCGAGTGCCTTTAGAGAAAAATATGAATCTTTTGAAATTGTTTCAACTACCTAACCTTAACTAACCAGAAATAATCTACGAACGTTCTTCAGATACATACTACATATATGGGTATATATGTATTCTACGCGGTTTTAGTGTTTATTGCAAGGACTTCAGAGTTCGGCTTCAAATTTGTTGACGAAACTGCCACGCTTTTAGCAATTTGCGCTTTATGCACGTATATATATATATATATATAATTCTCTTTGTTTCTTTCATAATTGAATTGAAATACTTTGTGCTCATCACTTAGTGCTTGAATAGGCTGCATTAATAATTCGTGCATTGCAATTTATACAAACGCTTACCCAGTTTTAACGTTTAAACGGAATCACACGCTTTTGTTCTTCGTAAAAGCCTCTAAAATGTACAAGATTGTGTTGAGTTTGCATATGTGCAAGATCCTGTAACTTATCTCAAAGTACATTCAATTTAATAATATCATCCGTAGATTACGTCTTTTTATACTTTGATACCGAAGGTAAATGTATAGTGGTTTTGTACAATATCCGTCAAGGTGTCCTTCCCTCTGTCCGTCTGGGTGTTTCTTGGACACCCTTGAAGATAAAGACTTGAAACCTTGCAAATATCCTGTTCCATGTCCGCGACAGACAAAGTGTCACGGACACGCTCTCTGGGGAACAGGAAATCAATATTCACACATTTCCACATCCGATAGTATCGCTATTGAATGACTTGTGGGTCTTGTCTTACTTTGCTTATATATTATTTAAACAATTTTCAAACTTTTATTAACTTTATATGATATTTTTCTACAGAATTTCATAAGCAAAAGAGGAGAAGCGAGGAGCAATTTAAGCAGTGAGACAGGAGGAGGGAAAAGCCATTTCGTAAGCTAGCAAAATATGATTGCCCTGAGTACTGCTACGAATGCATTAATCCTCAACCGAAAGATCTGAGTGTGTTCGACAGGATAACGCAGAAAATAGACAGGACAAGGTAATCAAGCCACCTTTTCGTCCGTTCTAAAATTTGTGAATGAAGGTATTCAATCTTCCAGTTATAGAGCGGCAATTGAAAAGTTCAAAGGCATCAAAGAAAGCTGCGTTAAGCAAAGCAAATGAGCATTCTCAGTTTATCGTTATGCTGTTCATCAAATGTAGCTGCACCTGAAAACGGTAAGACTTTCGTCATCTTACAGCCAATCGAATTACCTAAGTACAATCCACAGATCATGGACTTTCACGAGTTACGAGAGGTGCAGTTGCTTGCCAGACATTTAGTAAGCGATTGAAGATGGAAACAACTCGGCGGACACATTTATACAGTCGGTAACTTTGGCGCCATTAAACAGAGTCAACGACGTTGATGCTCACAACTTACCTACCCTCAAGAACCGCATACTAAGGGCAGGACATTCAATGGAACAGTCGTCTTCGCTGTGCGCGTACTTGTACATCCTGTGATCCTAGATCGAGCGGAATGCAAATGTTAAGCTTAGCTTATTATGTTAACTCATAGATTGAATTGCCTAATAGCCCCATAATCCTTAAATGTATCGATTACGCCGGGTAGGAGTTATTTTGCCACTTTACTTGCGTTTTTATGTCATAACTTGGTCATATTCGTAAGGACATCGGCAGGACATGCATTTTTGGGATCGTATGATAAAGGATTATCGATTTGCATTTAAAGTTTTTCAAAATTCGTCAAAAAAATTTTCCTGAAAAAAAGACAAGGGGGTAGGTCAGAAATTTTGATGATTTTTGAAAAAACGGTCGTATTTCAGTTGTTTTAAGGACTATTCGGATGTTCTTTGGAACACAGATAGTCCTTGGTCTGCCGATTCGAATAAAGCAATAAAAAGGACGAAAGTCCTTAAAACAGCGAAGATATAGGTACTTTTTTAAAAAACACAAAAATGCTTCTGAATTGGACAAATCCTGTCGGATCCTTGCGAGTCCTGTGTCAAACGTTAGGTTTTGACTAGAGCTACAAACTGACCAAAGGACATTCCAATAGTCCTTGTACTTTATATAATATATTTATGAATGTAATTATATATAAATGTATGATTTTTGCTTGACCAATAAAAACATTTTTTTTTCTCATATTTTGCCACTTTACTTGCGTTTTTATGTCATAACTTGGTCATATTCGTAAGGACATCGGCAGGACATGCATTTTTGGGATCGTATGATAAAGGATTATCGATTTGCATTTAAAGTTTTTCAAAATTCGTCAAAAAAATTTTCCTGAAAAAAAGACAAGGGGGTAGGTCAGAAATTTTGATGATTTTTGAAAAAACGGTCGTATTTCAGTTGTTTTAAGGACTATTCGGATGTTCTTTGGAACACAGATAGTCCTTGGTCTGCCGATTCGAATAAAGCAATAAAAAGGACGAAAGTCCTTAAAACAGCGAAGATATAGGTACTTTTTTAAAAAACACAAAAATGCTTCTGAATTGGACAAATCCTGTCGGATCCTTGCGAGTCCTGTGTCAAACGTTAGGTTTTGACTAGAGCTACAAACTGACCAAAGGACATTCCAATAGTCCTTGTACTTTATATAATATATTTATGAATGTAATTATATATAAATGTATGATTTTTGCTTGACCAATAAAAACATTTTTTTTTCTCATATTTTGCCACTTTACTTGCGTTTTTATGTCATAACTTGGTCATATTCGTAAGGACATCGGCAGGACATGCATTTTTGGGATCGTATGATAAAGGATTATCGATTTGCATTTAAAGTTTTTCAAAATTCGTCAAAAAAATTTTCCTGAAAAAAAGACAAGGGGGTAGGTCAGAAATTTTGATGATTTTTGAAAAAACGGTCGTATTTCAGTTGTTTTAAGGACTATTCGGATGTTCTTTGGAACACAGATAGTCCTTGGTCTGCCGATTCGAATAAAGCAATAAAAAGGACGAAAGTCCTTAAAACAGCGAAGATATAGGTACTTTTTTAAAAAACACAAAAATGCTTCTGAATTGGACAAATCCTGTCGGATCCTTGCGAGTCCTGTGTCAAACGTTAGGTTTTGACTAGAGCTACAAACTGACCAAAGGACATTCCAATAGTCCTTGTACTTTTCGAGGAAACCACGATTTTGTGATTTTTAGCCATTCCCATTCGACATGGAGCTCAATTTTTTAAAGTGTAGGGATCTTAGATAACCCCATATTTTTTAAATGCCGTTTGATAGAGTACGTCCTTACGTTTCTAACGCACCATGTCCTGGAAAAATCTGCAAGGATTTGGCCGAGTTAGAGCTGTTTTAGTAATGAAAGAATCATGCTGGTCGTGTGCCCCTAAAAGTATGCATAATTTTTTTTTTTTAGATTGATATTTCTTTCGGAATATTCGTAAAACTGGTAGTGCATTCGATGTCCTTTACAGCATCCAAAATTCAACAATTATAAAGATGTTTCTATTATTATTCGATACCTTATTATTGTATACCATATATACTATTATTATATTAATTATGATTTTTTCTTAGCCAATACAAATATTTTATTTCTCATATTTTGGATGTTAAGAAGCCTTTTTGATTTCTTATATGGATCCTTTGGTAATTGGTGTTGCAGTATGGTGTTCCTATAAAGAAATAAGAAACGAATGATTAGACAATCTAAAATATCTATGTATGTAATATTATTAAGATGAACGTAACGAAAGTGTAGAATAAATTATAGATTTGTATGATTTAAAGCAAAGCTCTCAAAGTTCACGAATACATCATCTGCCGGATTTAGGTGAAATTCATTGCAATTTTTTTTGAATTCTCATTAAGACAAATGGTGAACGATGTAAAAAGAGTGTGGCAAGTGTTTGAGCGTCTTGACGTAGATTAAAGTGAGCTCAAACTAGAAATAAAAGCACGAGCAGTTTGCCAAGAAGTAACCTCTTTTTTATTACAACGAATTTGAGTAACTTAATTAATTAAAAATTGTCTGCACCTCTGTGTGCTGTGGTTTGGTGTGAGAGCTTGAGTGTTTTTCTGCATATGTGGATGGAGAGATGTGTGTGTGTCTGTGTGTGTGTGTGTGTGTGAAGAAATGTGCAAGTTGCAAAAGAGGAACTAAGCTTGTTAGCAACTTGGCATGCACTACCGAATTGGGCTTGAGAAAAGAGGGGCGACAATCCGGCAAGTTGGCAAGTTGGTGGGCGGTTTTGTTAGCGTGGTTCGGTGGTTCGGTGGTTCGGTGGTTCGGCGGTTCGGCGGTTCGCTTGTTGCCAGCACCCCATAAGAATGGGCGATTGCTGCAGCCTTATTTCGCATATTATTATACATATTTTATTTCACTTTTTCTTGCAGTTTTTTGCGCATTTGCTGGCTTGTTGTTGTTGAGCTTTCGGGCTGTTGCGTCTTCTCTCTTCTCTATTTCTTTACATTCTCTTCTCTGTGTGTGTGTGTGTGTGTGTGTGTGTGTGCGTGAGACGGTTTTCTGCACTCATATGTGCTTGTAAAGTTTTTACTTCGTTAGCATAATGAGAAACCGCGTGTTCATATCCAAACGCCTACGCACACACCCACACCCACACCCACACCCACACACACACACATACATAGCCAGGCACATGAAGGATACGCATATACATAAGCAAAGGCAAGCTGATTGTGCCTCTTGCGTAAGTATTTTGCGCCGTTGTGCCTGCGTATATGTGTGTGTGTGTGTTTGAGAAAAAAGCAAAGCGAAAGGGGGGCTAAGGCTCGAATTGGGGGTGGTATGGGGGAGGGTGGGAGACCAACACAGCAAATTCTATTTAAATTGTGTACAACATTATTAGAAAGTTTTCCATTGCGCGGACCAACAACAACAACAACAACAACTGCCGCCGCAGTGAAAGCCGAAAAAATAAGCACAAAGCACACAACCAGGCAGGCAGCCTGGCGGGAGTAGGAAATGTTGGAAGGGGGGGTGGGGTGGGGTGGGGTGATAGGGAAACGCGTGCAAAAAGTTGCAAAGAACGCCAACATAAGCAAAAAGGGAATATGTTGAAAAAGTCGAGAAACAAAATTTTTAATTTGCCTCGCGGCAACACACACACACGCACATACACAAATATGTATGTTAAACTGTCTTGACAACAGAAGCCCCCACTCTGCTCACCGCAAGGGGGGACAAGATGGAATACAGTTGCCATGTCTTCAACATTTTCTTGACTGCGAAAAACCGCATCATTGTTTTAAATTTCTTTGCTTCATTTTATTTAGTTGCAGGACTACAGATACCTGCGGTTGCCTTTATTCAGCTGGCACACAGTTCGACCCTCGACCCTCGATCTTAACACTGCTGACCAGTGTAGGTATGCATCCGGTCGTATGAGTAATTAAATTGGGTACACATACTAAACTGACTTTTGACAAGTGATTGTTGCCTTAAACGTGATGCGAGCCGAGGCAAAAGTTTTCTTATTCTTTTTTCTGCTCGAACAGGCTCGAAGTGCTTGGCTGCCTGCCCCGTCAAAGGACACACGGTCGGAAAGTATGGTCGGGGGGCTCGGGGCCAAGGCCACCGCCAAAGAATTAAAACCGCAAATGTTGCTCTGCACATTATGCAAAATTAGTAGCACACACACACACACATACATATATACAAATATATGCACATATGTGTGCGTTTGGGTGTGAGGGTGTGTGTGTGTGTGTGTGTGTGTGTGGGTGCTGCGGGTAAGCGCACACAAAAAGAATTTTTAACAAACTTTTCACATGCTTGTTTTACTCTAACCCAAAAACCAAAAGCAGCTTACTTACTATTTTGATCAGGTGGATCGGTGGTGAAAAGGTGGTGAAGAGGTGGTGAAGAGGTGGTGAAGAGGTGGTGAAAAGCTGGTGAAGAGGTGGTGAAGAGCTGGTGAAGAGGTGGTGAAGAGCTGGTGAAGAGGTCACCGCTTGATGCACTAGTTCCAAACTGGAGTTCTCTTAACCTGAGATCCTTTTCGGATCGGATAACAAACGATAAATGTATTGTAATGTAAGGGTATTCAAATTGCGGCTTGCTATTGCCCCGCTGCAGAGTTAAACAAGAAAGTTGAGCAGATAGAGAAAGAAAGAACTTCAGGCGTTGATGCTGTTGCCAGTGGCTCATAATGAAGGATGGATGGATTGGGTGTACTTCTTAAGCATATTTCATTACATGTACGCCGACGACGACGACGACGACGACGACGATGATGATGATGATGATGATGACGACAACAACGTATGTGGAAGATGTTGGCGTTTGAGGGGGGGGAAAGAGTAAGAGAGTGAGAGCCAAGTTCAGTTTCGGATGTCAAGAAAGATCGAGCCCAGCATCCATGAAGAAAAACAGCCGCAACAACGGCAGCATCTCCTTGGAAACATTAATCGCATCGTAAATATGCTGCCATTTCCATTGCCTCACAGCCAGCTAATTTAACCCTGAACTCAAGACAGGCGCACGCACGCACCCGTACACACTCACACACACACACACATACGCAGGAACCGAAAACTCTCCAACCTTCACCTCTTCAACATACCAAGCTCCTTTGGGAGGAGAGTGGCGCTTTGCTCCTTTTGTCTAGAAAAATTGTTTTTTGTGGAAAAAATTAAAAGCGCAAATGCTGTTCGCCCCTTCCAGCTCCAACACATCCCATCTTAAGAACAAACCCTTCCTTCTCATCCGTCTCTTGACTGGTTGCTTTCCTACTCATGATTATTTTGAAATTAATTTGAAAGCCCTTCTCTGTGCTCTGTGCTAGCCACATTTTTCGCACAAAAATGTCTCAAACTTTTTTCAAACTCAACTTCATTACTCATCTTTGTTCGCGTTTCTTTGCTTTTCTTTGGCATTGTATCGCAGCGCAGACATATGTGATGGGTGCCCCGCTGCGGTGCCTGGAGTAGAAGGAGTACCAGCTACTTGACTGTGTGCTACGCGTGCATTTAAATGTCTTTCCGGTTTATCCAACGAAGCTTTCTACTTAGAACTCTCTTGCGGTTGATGCTTCCTGTCGCTACTTACAAAATATTGTGTTCGTAATAAGAAAAACAATAATAAATTCCTCTCGAAACACTTATTACTGCTCACCAACTTACTGTGTCCAGCACTATTGTAGTAGGCAATAAAAGATACTGTTGACTTAATATAATTCTTTATTTAAAAGCACGTCCACTCATTCGTCCGATCATCACAAGACTGACTCCTTCGATCTCGTCAGTCTTAACATGTACCTCCCGTTTTCTCATTTAACAGATGTTAAATGAGCTTAACATTACAGCTTAAAGTACTAGTGGTGGCCTAATATCAATGTGTGTTAGTGGTGGCCTGCTACACTATTTAATTGTTTTTTTTTTAGGATATGTCCTTCCAAACAAACGGACAAAGAAAGCAATTATAAACTAATGTAAGATAGATTGATGTTGGTCAAACAATGCAATTTTAAACTAATGTAAGATAGATTGATGTTGGTCAAACAATGCAATTTTAAACTAAGGTAAGATAGATTGAAGTTGGTCAAACAATGCAATTTTAAACTAAGGTAAGATAGATTGAAGTTGGTACATCTAGGCCGTGAGTAGTGAGTAAATACTTCTGTTACTTATACTCCAAGAGAATGTGGTGTAAGACTTCGTTTAACATCTAGAAACTGAACATGTTATGATGGTGACGATGATCAGTTTGACCATTTTAAATATCGCAAGTATTTGCTTAAATTATGTCGAAATACAGTATTTTATAAAAGACATCTTAAAAACCGCTGAAAGTCTCGACGGACTTAACTGATGCTATAGGTGTGGGCAACATAATTTAACAGTATAGTGGAAAGTAAATTCACAGTTTAGACCAGCGGGGAACTTTTTTAATCATCACCCCAAAATATTTTTTTTGGAATTGACATAGCCCAACCATTGGTGAAGAAGCAAAATAAAAAAAAAGAAGGTCATCTCCTCCATTTATGGACTCCCAAAATTAGTTTTTACCCCCCGAAATTTTAGTTTTACCCAAAAAGGAGTAATTTACCCCTGTTCCCCGACCGCTGGATTAGACAATAGAAATATTGATATGCAAAGAGAGATAAAGAAACAATTAGACATTAAAAATATTGATATTCAAAGAGAGATAAAGAAACAATTGTACAGACAATAATATATAAATGAACATAAGTGTATGCATGTGAGAAAAGCTGGTGACATTCGCGATATGCAGGATCTTCGCGATGCGTCTTAACTTGGCTTAAGGTCAACCATTTAATGTGCTTAATAGCTGCTGATAAATAACTCGGTTTAACTTAAGCAGAAAGTTGTTCAAAGTTAGTGCGTTAAAGGGTTTGATTTGCCTGGACAAGTAAGTAGTTTTTCAATAGACTCGATCATTGGCTGACATGACGCAAAACGGCAATATTTATTTGCCCAATGCGAGCTGAGAACTTTCTAAGCGCCCCCACATGCGAGCATATGCAAATTCAGCCCTCAGTCGGTAGCCTATCACAAAAACTAAATACACCAACATATGCAAACGTGCGTTTGCTTGCGTGTGTGTGTGTGTTTGCGGGTGTGTGTGTGTGTTTGTGTTTGTGTTTGTGTTTGTGACAGGCACCAACCACAAACCCGTAGACTCGTTTGCACTATTCGGAACCGACGACACCGACACGCATTTAGGTCAGGACACAACTCTATTGCGACTAAACATCTGCAATGCTCCGATTGGCTGTTGGCCAAAACAGCTAAAACACACACACACACACACGCGCGACGACCCCCGCGCGACGAGCGGGGGGGCGATGTAGGTGGCGGTGGCGTCGTGCCCGGCGAAAAGCCAATCACACTATCGCAAATAATTTAAACAAATCTAGGACAACGTCGACGTCTGGCCGCGCCACGCTGCGCACCCAGGACCAAGCGCAAAACATAAGCGGCAGAGGAGGACCTACATACAAACACACACACACAAACACACACGCACAGCCGAACCGAAGCCCCAGCGAGCGAGTGAGCGAGCGAGCGAGCGAGCAAACAACCGCACGAAGGCTCAGCTCAGCTCGGCCGATGTGGCAGGCTCCCTACGTGGCAGGGCCAGTGCTAGTGTGTGGCTGTGCAAATGCCGACGGAAAAGTACGACCACACACACACTTACACACACATGGTTACAGTAGCAATAGCAATAGCAATAGCAAAAGCAACAACTATGTCCTTGTCGTTGTGTGAATAGAGCGAATAGAATAGATGAGAGCTCGCTTGCACTCGCACATAAGCGCAAGGACGATTTGCTAACCGAAAGCGCAAAGCAAAACTTTCAGTTCCGCACGCCACCCAACCACCCATCCTTATCACCCACCCACGTATGCAACCCCACTCCATTGTTTCCATCGCTGATGACGCACCGCTTCTGATTAGAGGTGGCCCCTGTTTTGCTACCTCTAAAAAGCAAGGCGCAAAACTTAGCAAAGCCGACGAAGGCCGAGTGCGTTGGCGAATGCGCTGCCCAGGCGAGTCGCAGCGCAACCGAATGTGGATGCAACGATTTGAAGGGCTTCTAAGTCCGCATTGGCAACGGCGATTGGTGCACGACCAGCTCGTGAAATCGGGGGGCAGCCATGCAGGCTGAGGGCTCCGTTGCTCTCGTGTGGGCTGCTGCAAACTAATTCGACAGACTTGCATTGCTCACACACGCGCACGCACACACACACACACACACACAGACACAAACACACACATGCTTCGTTGCGAATGGAATAGAGAGTCAAATATGGTTGGTTGTTGGCCAGTTTCAAAATATATACATGTATAGTATACTGCGCTTAGCCAATTATAATCCGATCTTTAAGAAACTTGTGTCCATACACACAGAGACCTGTTTCCTCTCTTAATTATTATGTGAGTGGTTTTATATGATAATAAATCTAAGGATTTCACTTTTCACGCTCTTTCTTACAATAGTCAGACACTTGGTGAGAATTTACAGCAAAAAGAAGGCTTCAAAAGCAAGTTCCCTTCAATGCAATATGAACGTTCCAGTATTTCCGAGTTCTAAATTCATTTTAGTGTCTTACTGAAACTAAAAATTGATTAACGGAATACATATCTTGTTTTCGCATATATCTTTGCTTTAAGTCAGTTATAAACGATAGTCAGTTATAAAGTCTGAACCCATTGACAATGGATGAAATGGTCAGCATTAACTTCCTTCCTTACACATGCTTACACTTGGGGAATTCCTTGAACTTATTCCGGTTGATCTTTGAACTAAGGCCTTTCTGTTGTTCTGCAGTTTCAATCGTCTCAAGGTTAAAAGGCTTTTCCATTCTCGCCTATAAGCTTCAAGCTTCAAAAGCTGGCATGAAAAAGAATTTGCGGCCCTTTGTTTTTTATGTTTGATTACTTGGGTGCTTTGTTGCTTATTTAAAAGACGTCTATGGATGATGCATGGTGGATGTGACATTAGCACTAAAACCGAGCAGCAGCACTTGAGTCCAAACACACACACAACCACACACACGCATATGTATATCATATGCTGGCTCGTAAAGCTCATGCTGTGCCAGGGGCAGGAATATAAAGCACAGGCCAGGCATCTGACTTTGGATATGGGCCTGAGCTTGGGCCATCGCTTGTTTGGTAATATGCGTAAAATGTATTTATGATAATGCAAAAAAGAATTACGTTAATGTTAATGCAAAACTGTTACGACAACAAGAACAATACGAGAAAATGATGACGGCGTAGAAAATGGCAAGAACGTGAACGACGCTCTGCTTCTTCTTCTGTCCTTGCCTCTACCTCTACCTCTACCATCCATCCGCTTTCTGTTATCATAAAAGCTGATAAATTTACCCGAAAGACAAACTCGTAAAGGCAAAATGTTTCATTCTATTAAAAATTTTTATTGCAAATTTGTAATTTACAATTTGCATTTCGTGTGTTTGGCTTTTTATGTGGCCTACACTCGTGCTCACCCCCCACACACCCCCTCCCCTCATATCGTCACATACACAACCATTCTCACATACCGTTACCATTCTTGTACTCATACGCGCCGTGTAACAGTCCCGGGTTATTTGACTTGCGACTGTTGCTCTCGTCGTCATCGTTGTTGTTGTTGGCGTGGCTGCTTTTGTTTTGCAGGACGATTTTATAACCGTTATTCATAATAAAAAATGTTATAGAACATAATTTTGCAAACATAAAAATGCAACAAGATATGAAAGGGCATTTGGTTGGGGCACATCCACAGCACAAACAACAACAGCAACATCATCGACGAGAGGCACTCTCAGGAAAAGGCGGCAAATGACACATGGGGCAATTTCTTTCTAATAAGAAAGGATGCTGTCCGCTCATTGATGTTCTTGGCGGTATCACCCACTCGTCCTTGGCCAACACATTCACCTGACGCTGCCAATATCTATATATGGTGCTGCCATTGCCAAATTTTAATAACATGTCATAAAATATTTGTTTGCCTATATATGGATATAAAAAGGACATTTCACATTCATACAAACACACATACTTATGTACATATGTCCATGTAGACACACATACATGCAGGCGAGCAGATCGGACAAAAGATGGAGGCATGACCAGGACAGATTTTGCTTTCCTACCTATCTATCGCCAATTGCATCGACAGTTTCTTTGGTCCTTCAATTTTGCGCTGCATAAAAATAATAAATTGATATTGACATTGATGCCCATCTCCTCTCAGCCTATTTTGTTATAAGGCTCATGTTCCTGCATTCTTTTACGACTATCTATAAATGGATTCGCTCGCGGCCAGCTTCAATACATCAAAACTATAATTGAGCCGGCACAGACGGCCTTTTGGGAGCCATACTTTAAACCACCGAGAACTGCTGTACAATGCATCTATTCAGACACAATACAAACTCGCAGACTCAACTAAAGAACTAAAGACCAAGATTTGCGTTTCGTGATAAGCTACATAAATTTCGTAATATATATACATTCATCATCCCAGGTCTTAAGCTATCATTCGGAGTACTGGAATCCAAATTATTGGCTACTGAATGTGTTCGCAACAAAATAAAATGCTTTGGCAGATATAAGCTTAACTAAGTAATTGCTCCGTGTATGTCTAAGATCTTGAATTGAAAACACTTTAAAACGCATTTACACGCAATGTTTCTGTGTCCAGCGATTGGTAATGGCATAAATCGACAATCGATTGACCGATTACAAAATTTGTATACCCTGAACCCATTGACAATGGGTAAAAAGGGTATAATGGTTTTGTGCAAAAGTATGTAACAGGCGGAAGGAAGCATCTCCGACCCCATAAAGTATATATATTCTTGATCAGCATCAACAGCCGAATCGATATAGCTATCCGACCATCTGTCCGTCTGAATGTAGACTCCAGATTTGGAACATAAGCTCGCCTAATCCCTAGGCAGTACAAGTTTGTTTTAAATTTTCGATAACTCTTCCCGTTTCCGATATACACATGTGATCGATAACAACAAAATCTTGAATTTGAAAAACTTTGTGATGTAGTTTGAAAGATTTAACTAAATAATGACAATCTGTGAAAATTTTATTGAAATCGGTTGAGAAACACTGGAGATATGGAGCATACTTGCAAGCACTGACTGAATGCGTAAAGTGTAGGGTTCAGGGTATAGTCTAGTCGGGATTAGACTAGAGCCTTCTTGTTGAAATTTGAAGTTATTCAGATCTTGCAAAAGTTCATACATACGTATATGTATATATATGCATATACACATGGGGCGAAAATGCTGTGTTGAAATAGGCTATCAAATCACCATAATGTATAGTCGAACATTACGTTTAATATAATATTCATTTGTATTTGTATGAAACTAGAGGGCATTTGGCGGTAAAATTGCGAATCTGAAGGCAAGGCGCGCTTATCGCGCATACGCGATGTGGGACATTGGAGACGTGTCCCACACTTACCCCACTACCCAGAGCCCTCGTTGTCATGTCGTCAATGGGCCGGGTACCCGCTTAACCACTTAGGGCAACTAACAAGAGCCCAAAAGAAACAGCAGAAGCAGACGCATAAACAGAGCCTGAACCTGGGCATGAACCTGGGCCTAGGCATGGAAAATCTTTAGCAATAAAATTCCTCTAAACACTCATAAAAATTGCAGGAATATTAAAAATTGTGTTTGTTCAAAAACGGCAACTGCCGCGTAAGGTTGTCTCGTGTCCTGTGAATGGTGGTGGTGGTGGTGTTGGAGGCAGTGGGAGTGGGAGTGGCAGGAATTTCGCTCATATGCGCTTTAAAAAATGGCCAACAAGCTTCACGTCCTCGTAGATGTCGCTGCTTGGGCCTCGGTTGGGGGACTCATAAAAATGTATGGATATTTGAATAGAATTTGCAATAAAAAATGCCGTTAAAAGGCAGCAGCACAGCGTTCTGTGCGTGTGTGTGTGCGTGGATGTGTGTGGATGTGGGTGGATGGCAATAACAACTTGTGCGTTATGAAAAACTAATTTCTCTAAACATATGCGCATCGAGGTTTAAGCCAGGCCGGGCCAAAGTGGGGTTTCTTGTTTTATGACAGCGGGCACCCTCGAGAAGGAAACAGAGCACCCTTACCACCACCACACATATATATACCCGCCTTCTCCTCACCCATCCACGCATTGTGGCGTGCGCATGTTAACAGCGGGATCGGGATGGCTCGACTCGAAATTGCAAATTTACGAGTATTTATATTGATGTCATTTTACTTTGATTTTAATGCGCACCCAAAATGCGTGCAGAGATTTTTAATATTTTTTGTTTGTTGGTGTTGTCACCGTTATCATTTTGATTGTCATTCACATTCGCTTTGTGTTTATGGCTATCGTTATTATATGCACTATATAGAATGCACTATCATCACATTCATCTCCGACTCATCGCAACATGATCCCAAATATCATTATGCTCAGTTGTCTATGTGTATGTGTATGAGAATGTGTAGTTGTGTGCGTGCAAGTCAAGGACACCTGGCTGGCAGTAGACTGCGGCCGCCAACTAAAACAATTGCCTTTGTTTCCGGCCACACTTCAAGCACCCCGCCGTCCGCCCTTCCATCTGAAAATCAAAAGCACTTGTGGGAAATAAACAAACCAAAACGAATTCAATTATTAGCCTCTCTGGCGGGAAAAGTTGTAGGTGGCAGGTGGCAGGTGTGCAGCTCAGTTAGAACTTGTAATGCAGTAAACCCCTCTCCACCCACCCCATACACACACTCACACACACACACACAATACTCTTTACCATCTAGCACCCAAAACCCAACACTCAATTATTATACCCTGAACCCATTGAAAATGGCTAAAAAGGGTATAATGGGTTTGTGCAAAAGTATGTAACAGGCAGAAGGAAGCATCGCCGACCCCATAAAGTATATATATTCTTGATCAGCATCAACAGCCGAGTCGATATAGCCATGTCCGTCTGTCCGTCCGTCGATCTCAGACTATAAAAGCTAGAGACTCCAGATTTCGAACATAAGCTCGCCTAATTCCTAGGCAGTACAAGTTTGTTTCAAAATTTCGATAACTGTTTCCGTTTCCGATATACACATGTGATCGATAACAACAAAATCTTTAATTCAGAAATCTTTATGATGTAGTTTGAAAGATTAGACGAAATGATGATAATCTGTGAAGTCTTTATTGAAATCGGTTGAGAAATACTGGAGATATGGAATATTGAAGTTAAGAAAGTATGCACTATACGCGTATACATACACACACTCACACATACTTGCAAGCAGTTACTGTATGCGTTAAGTATAGGGTTCAGGGTATAGTCTAGTCGGGATTTCTCGACTAGAGCCTTTTTACTTGTTTTTGTTATGCTTTTGCATAGTTTCGCTTTGCAGGTTTGACTGTGCCAGCTCCTTCCTGCACATTGTGAAGGGCTTTTGTAGCTGTGGCTGCAGTTGTTGTTGTTGTAATGAATGTTGTTGCAACCACTTAACAGTCAAAGCATTAAAAAATTACACACAAAAGCGTCAAGTGCTTCAAATGCAAATGTTTACAAAAAATATAATTTAAAAATTAATAGAAAAAACACAAACAAAAATAAAAATTACAAAAAAGCTCGAGCGATAGCAAAGCGCCAACATTATACTGAATGGCATTCATGAGTGCATGAGTATGTGTGAGTATGTGTGAGACAAGAAGTAGTACTAGTTGTTTGGCCCTAGGGACGGATTGGACTGACAGATATATCGACCCTTCAGGTGATTCCTGAAAGGACAGTGCATAATCAGCTGGGCGTCGCATTGTCCCGTCGCGTTGCCCAATGTGAAGATATACGTTAATCGGCAAAGTGGGGGTAGGGGGGCCGCCCATTGAAACGGGGCAATTGGGCAGCTGCATTCAAATATCAGTAATTTCGTAATAAAACAAAATTTATGTGGAATATACAAAAAACACACACACACACACACACAGAGAGAGAGTAGAGCAAACGTGGAAAGGGTCAGACAGACAGGCAAAACAATAGAAAGAAAACAAAACACGAAAGCGGCGGCTACAAAAAACTCCCAAATAAAAATCCCAATGCAAACGTGCCAAACTAAAAAAACACAAAAATACAAAAACGATGCAATGATGCACCCTCTCCCACCCCACCAGTCACCAGGCACCAGGCATTCCTGGTCCCACGTGATGCGCATCGCTCCCTCTCCCTGACTGGGCTCAGCGTATGGGTCAATTGAACGAGGAGTGCTCGAAGCACAGCCGGCCGGGTGTGAAGCCGGCGATTATGCGACGCGCTTGGCAACAAAGACACAGCAGCAGTGACAGAAGCAGAACGCAACGCAACAACAAAAAAAAAAACAAAGCAAAAAACAAAACTCAACTGCCAACGACCCACATTCGACCCACAACAAAACAACACCCGCACACGCAATCAGCGAGTGTTGTTGTTCAGTGCAATCGGGCGGGGCATGGGCCATTTTTAATGGCGGAAAGTAAAAAATGTTTGCTGAAATTTGTGTGCGTGAAAAAAGGACAACCAGGATGATGCAGGACTGACTGCCTGCCTGCCCAACTGCCTCTCATCCTGCGATGCCCCGTACTGACCACCCCAACCCCCACCACCGCATCAACAACAGCATCAGCATAATGCAAGCCAACACAAACATTTTATTTGCATTAAGCGCAGCAGCAGCGCCAACAAAATTTTTTACAAAAAATCCAAAACAACCAAAAAATCAACAAAAAAATATGCATATATATGTAAAAAACAAAAAAAAAGGACATGCACGCCGATAGCTAAAATACATACATGTGTGTATGTGCCGGGGCTCATGTACATGTCCAACGCAGCTACTTATCCATCCATCCACACACACACACACACACAGATAGTCACTCATACACGCACGCACATATACGCGTGCAAATGCAGCCAATAAAAATGCAGCGGCAAAAGTTGCGTGCAACAGGAAAAAGTAAAAAATGCAAAAATCAAACAAAAAGCCGCCCAAAAAGTGCAGCAAAAAAAGAACAAAAAATTAAAAAATGAGGCGAAAAAATCAAACATTTCCCACATCAAATGGCCTGGGTGCGAGTGAAATAACACCAGATTGGTGTCCGCGCCTCGACTGCGCTGCGGCGCCACAGTAGCAGCAGCAGCAGCGGCAGCGGCTACTGCATCGGCTACTGCAACGGGCAGTTACACATGGGAGGGTTGTCGCTTGGCCGTGAACAACAACAAAAACAACAACAAAAGGCTGCAAACAATACAAATAAAAATAAAAGATAAAAAAAAAACAAAAACGAAAAGCTCACTACAAAAAAGCATAGAACAAAATATATAAAATTGGCCAAAAAAAAGCAAGAGCAGAGAAAAAAAAGAAGCTGAAATATAATAAAAGGTTGTTATAGCGCCTCCTAAATTCCGGCGTACGCTAGAGCGAGAAAGAGACGAAAACGTTGAGAACGAGAGAGCAAAAAGTGTTGCAACAGCAACAGCAGCAGCAGCAGAAGCAGCGAGCTGGGCTTTTTAGTTCTTTTGCCTGCAAATGCATTTGCCAGGTGCGCAGTTGGGCTACCCCTTAAGTATTATACTATATATTCTATTATTATTTATTCTATTATTATTTATTATATTATTATTTATATTATAGTATATTTTTTTATATTAATTAAATAGGATAAAACATGTTTGAGCACATTATTAAAAGCAATTAAAGGCCGTATCAGAGTGTATCAGTTGAGCGCTGCGTATGATTAACACGTATGCTGAAAAGTAGGCAACAGAAAATGTGCAAGTGAGTGGAAGGCGCTACTTGGGGCCCGAATTGAACCCGCGCAGCGCACCTGGATTTGCGGCCAATGCATTTGTCGATGCACTTCGCGGCTCGGCTGACTTTTGGTCGGCAGCACGACGTGCGACAGAGAGCGGCAACGTAGTGTGAGACGGCAAATACAGCAGGCGCCTCCCGTGCATCGAATGCATCCAGTGCAGCATATGTGCTGCAGCCGATGTCAGTGCAATGACCACCCAACTTGCAACCGACCACACACACACACACACACACACATACGAAAACACTCGAATGCAAAATAGACCAAACCAAAAATAAAATAAAAAGTCCATAAATAAATAAAATTAAGCTGAGAGCGTAAAAAAGGAGAACAAAAAATAGAGAAAATGAAAGAATGCATTCTGCATTGAAGCAAGCTGAGCGAAAAAAGGAGGAGAAATGCCGAGCGTTGCAGTTGCAGTTGCACTTTACATGCACACATGCACACATGCACACATATGCACTCACACTTGTATAGGCTGCAGTTTGGCAATTTGCGACCAACAAAAAAAATTTCAAAAAAAAGGAAACAAAACACACAAAAATTGCATGGGCAAAATAAAAATACATATATAAAAACGTAGCAAAAAAAAAAAATAGCTTGGATAATATATATATGTGTATATATATTAAAATTTGTTACTTTTGTTGTTGCGGGCACGCACTCGGCATGTGCGAGTGCGTGCATGTGTGTGTGTGCGTGAAAGAGCAGCGTAATGCGAGTTCAGTTCTCTCGTTCGGACGCATGGCGCAAAATAAAATGGAAAAACTCCGCCCTAAAAAGCGCTTTTGCAAAAAACGACAAAAACGAATATATAAATAAAAATCAAACTAATAAAACTAAAAAAACGAGCAGCCAAAAAAAAAAGGAAAAAACAAACGATGCCGTATGGATGGATCCACGATAGATCCAACAGACACACACACACAGACACAGACGTGTGTGTGTGTGTGTGAATACACTAATTTAAAATGCAGCATTTTTGAGGCGTAGGCAGCAAAAACGTTTCTGCCTGCAGTTTTCAGTGCCACCCTCATTCCCCCTGCCCAAGCACCTTAGAGCCAAATGCGATTACCATTTATGGGCAACAGAAATATTCGATTAAGCGGCCCCAAAAACAAACACAGCCCAAACCATCTCATCCCCCCGCCGATACACATATTGACTCATCAGGAGCAAAAAAATTAAAAGCCGAATCAATAGCAAAACTGTCCTTTCTCCAATCCCAATCGACCCAACCTAGAGCTAAATATGTCATTCTCTTCTTAATTCCTCGTGCATATATCAACACGATTGATGCTGGAACGTTGAGAAGCATCTTATCTTGATTCAAGCCAAGTTTACAGCCAGTGACAGGCACCAGAGTTGTTAGACATGAGAATCGAAGCTTGGGAGACTTGAGACTTGAGATTGCCAAACGCAAACTAAGTCTGTCAAAATACGTCGATAACTTTTTTATTTCAAAGCTCTAAAAATGAGACATTTCATATTACTTTTATGGCTACAGCAACTGCTGCTGTTGCTGCTGCTGCTGCTGCTGGCTGTGTAGAGGCCTGCGTCTTCAGTGGGTTAAAAACAATTCGGCAACTGGGTATCCATGGCAAGTTTGAGGTTAGGTTACTGTTAACGGGTGCCCAAACTCATTTTTTTCTTCTTATACGCACACACATACACAGACAGACACACACACACACATTTAACGGCACTCAACGCATACAAAATTTCAAAATCATCAAAAAGTAGAAAAATACGCGTTTCATGCACATTCGCGGCATTTATGAGCCCATCAACGTCGCTCATGGATGAAAGTAACGCGTTTTATGCGTCGTTTGGGTGGCTGCAAATGTATCTTTTTATGTGGTTGCCGATGGTGATGGCAAACAAAGCTCGAATATGCTGGTGGTAGTTCGAAGTTGCAAGTTCGAAGAAGCTAGAGGTAGAGGTAGAGATGGGGAAGCTTCTCGACCACATGAGAACACAG
The DNA here is from genome assembly GCA_035044485.1 of Scaptomyza reducta. Lineage (NCBI taxonomy): Eukaryota > Metazoa > Arthropoda > Insecta > Diptera > Drosophilidae > Scaptomyza > Scaptomyza reducta. The sequence goes on along the minus strand of JAWNNV010000659.1, from coordinate 287,321 downwards.
CCGTACGGAGTATGGAGAGGCACACGCCAGCGCCGTAAAAGGAATCGAGCGGCAGCAGGAAAACCATCAAGTTCAAAGTTTGGCAACGTTTATGAGCCGTGCTGCTGTCGCCAGTAAAAGCGAAGAGCGAGCGCCAGGCTCTCCTTACTTACAAATGGCCAGGCCAGATCCGAGCCGGTTCACATTATACAACATATCACCTGGCCGCAATTGCAGCTGGGGCTAAGGCTGACCCTCTACGATTGCTAGCAAGCAAATCGTATTGTTGCCATTTGGCAATGAGCATTGCGCATTGAGCATCAGGTTATTTGGCATTGGGGTATATATATCTATATCTTTGTCGGGGCCCCTTTGACGAGCCGCCCTCTGCAAACTACCAAGTGCTTTTACGTCCTATTAAAAATATACTTTTTATAAGCCATATAAAAAAGGCGAGGACGAAAACACAAACCGGCAAACCGGCAAACCGTCAAACTGGCAAACCGTCAAAACTGGCCCAAGTAAATCGCATAACCAAAATTTATTTCGAAATGTCTGCGCGCTTTCTCGAGAGAGACATTTTATGCGCACCTAAGTCATTTCGAACAATTTCGATTAAAAAACTCATCTAAACAATTTATGGCGGGGCGTAAAAATCAAATCAAAATACACGCGCAACAGCAACAGCACACAAACGCACACACACACACACACAAAAAGAAAGAATGAAGACAGTAAAACTGCAACATTCAGCATTCTGCGCCCACTTACCCACCCTCGGCAAACAATTCAACGAGCAACCCTCGTCTCGTAATGGTCCACCATTATTCACATTTTACAGTTTACAACTATGCGAAAAAACCATAAATTTAGAAATTAGATGGCCTCGATGACTTTACTTTGCCGTTCTTTACTGTTCTCTTCTGTACTTAACAGTCGTATTTTATTTTCCCCAACTGTACATTTCGCATGATCATTAGACATTGCCCCTGCAGACTCTCAGTGGCATCTTTGGGATAACAAACATTTCCTCAGCAGTATATTTCAAGTGTTTGCTTTTTCGATTTGATTTGTACTGCCGACTTTTCTTGAAGTTAATAAAATACAAGCTTACAATATTATAATACTACTGACCCTACTGATATCCTTACTTACAGCCATTATAATACTACTGATCCTACTGATATCCTTACGAACAGCCATTATAATACTACTGATATCCTTACTTACAGCCATTATAATACTACTATATCCTTACTTACAGCCATTATAATACTACTGATCCTACTGATATCCTTACGTACAGCCATTATAATACTACTGATCCTAATGATATCCTTACTTACTGCCATTATAATTCTACTGATCCTACTGATATCCTTACTTACAGCCATTATAATACTACTGATCGTACTGATATCCTAAATCAAGATGTGACAACGTAAGCGGCATTAGGTTTTATTATACCCTGAGCCCTGATTGAAAATGGGTAAAAAGGGTATAATGGTTTTATGCAAAAGTATGTAACATGCAGAAGGAAGCATCTCCGACCCCATAAACTATATATATTCTTGATCAGCATCAACAGCCGAGTCGATATAGCCATGTCCGTCTGCCCGTATGTATGAACGCGTCGATCTCAGAGACTATAAGAGCTAGAGACTCCAGATTTCGAACATAGGCTCGCCTAATCCCTAGGCAGTATAAGTTTGTTTCAAACTTTCGATAACTCTTTCCGTTTCCGATATACACATGCAATCGATAGCAACAAAATCTTGAATATCGAAAACTTTTCAACGTTGTTTGAAATATTAGACGAAATAATGACAATCTGTGAACATTTTATTGAAATCGGTTGGGAAATACTGGAGATATGGAGCATTGAAATTAAGAAAGTATGCACTATATGCGTATACATACACACACTCACACATACTTGCAAGCAGTGACTGTACACTTAAAGTATGGGGTTCAGGGTATAGTCTAGTCGGGATTTCTCGACTAGAGCCTTCTTACTTGTTTTTATTTTACTAAGACCGCCAAAATACGAATGTTTGAGATACTATTTCAAAATCGAGTTTCTTTAAATATTATGGTATGATCAACGATATATTGTTATAAACCACAATAAAATGGGATTACCCTGGCATCAGTTCACTTTAGAATATATATAGCTATATATTTAAATATTCATTTCTAACTTAGATGTATATACTCGGAAATATTTATACATTCAAAAATGGTTTTTTTTTTTTTTTTGGTAATGATAGAATGCGATCTTTAATGGATCTGTTACCGCCTTAAGAATATATATAGCTATATATTTAAATATTCATATCTAACTTAGATATATCTACTCCGAAATATTTATATATATATCTAACTTAGATATATCTACTCCGAAATATTTATACATCCAAAAAGAATTTTTATTTTTTTTGTTAATGTTAGAATGCGATCTTTAATGGATCTGTTACCGCCTTAAGTATTATGAATACGGACACCAAAGATTTACAGTTACGGAGCCAGAGTTGTACACTACAAACTTTCTAAGCACTCAGATTAAGGATTGAAGTAAGAATTAAGAAGCTGCTGGCTGTAACAACGACATTGACGAAGATAACGACCGAATGGGGAAGCGGGGCCAAGTGCAAAGGCGAAGGCAAAGGCAAAGGTAAAGGCAAAGGCGAAGAAAGTTAAACCGTGCCGGATATTAAAAAGTGCACGGGTAATGTTCCTTTTATGACTAAAGTGGCAGCCGCTGAGCCAGCAACGTTGGTAGAGAGCATCGAAACTTGGAAAACGGGGCAAGCGGCACTAACAGAGACTTAAACTACAGCTACGGCTACGGCTACGGCTATGGCTTTGGCGACGGCTTCAAATGTCAGCGACTGGCGCGCATGAGCGTTGTGTTGACGGCCCGTCCCGGCCCTGCCCTGCCCTGCCCTGGCCTGCCTTTGCCCGGTTCGCTTTAACCGTTTGTGGGTTGGTTCAGCGCCATTTCGTTTTTAATTTCCGTAATTTCGTCAGCAGAAAAATTTTTGCAATATAAAAAGTAAATATCGAAATTTATAGACCTGCAGATGTGCGTGGGGAGATGGGAGTGCGATGAAGATGGAAGCGGGGCGAAGAGGAGGGTCGCACTCGCGGCATCGTAGGGTTGCCAAACAGTATAGAAGGGGATGGGTACGGGGGGATGGGGAACGGGGCGACCCGGAGCTGCGTTAGTGTGCGGCCGAAGCGACATTAAAAATGTTAAATAAAAACAAACAAACAAACGAACGAACGAACGAACAAGCAAACACACGCACTCACAAAGATATACACTTACACACACACACACACACACAGATACACACACATTGAATGTACTCGTAGATGGAGCTGCCCCAGCATCAAGAACAGTGCAACCCCCTTTGGCAACTTACACGAGGAATTTAATGACAACACTAAAAAGTTTAAGCGTTATTATTTCTAGGGTAGCCGAACCCCCGAAAATCAGCTCACGGATAAGAGCTTAGACTAGAGAATGGGTATTTTGAGGGGGGAGTAGAAATGGGGTGGGGTACAGAGGCTTGCGAGGATACGAAAAAATACGAGGCTGTAAAATGGCAAATTCATGACCTGCAACTGCGGGCTGCTATTCCCCAACCCCCAACCCCCAACCCACTCCAACTCCCAACTGCCAACTCCCAACTCCTTTGCCCCTTTGCAATGTGTGTATTCTAACGGCAACTAAAAATGAGCAGAGCGATTGTAACGATTCAGTTATTACCGTTATATTGCCGAAACAACGCGCGCACTCGCTTGCCCGTGGCCGAAACAAAGTCGAAGAAACGCACATAACTCAATCTTCGACGCTACCAAGCAAACCTCCCCCCAACCCCAACCAACCCAATTTTTATTGCTAATGGCAGCGGCAGCGGCAGCATCAGCAAAGTAATGGCCCGGGGACGAGCGGATGCTTCTGCTCCTGCTTCTGCTCCTGCTGCAGTTTATGCGCCGCTGTAAAACTTACTGTAGTTTACCGCCGACGTCGACTTCGACTTCAACGTTGTCGCGCCCTTAGAGTCCTAAGAGGTTGCAAGGGGGGAAGCGGGGGCTCGCTTGCTTGCTTCTTAAAAACGAAACAATTTTTACAACTTTGTTGTTTGCCAGCGGCTCATGCCTCATGCCATTTCTAGTTGCCCCCTCCCCCCCCCCCACCCCTCTTTACATTCCGTCCACTCAGTTTGCCCTTTGCCAAGCCCAAGCCCAAGCCCAAGTCAGTAAAGTAAATGTAGTAATTTTTCAAAAATCTTTGTATTTAATGGACCATCAAGCAGCGTGGCTGCAACCCGCTGACTCCAGCTCAGACTCCACCTGCAAGCGAAGCAACTTGACTTGGCGTTTTTGGACCATGGCTAGACGAATACCCATACTCTTACTCCCTGGCCTGACTGCGCTCATCGCTAATATTGCACTTTGGTTGTAAAAATGCGTTTTAATGCTTCAATAAAATAAAAAGTTTGCATTAAAACGCAAACGCTCGCTCTCCGGGTATGTTAGAAGTTTTACTACGAGCGAGAGGGGGGAAGGTGGGGAGGGGGGGGGGGGGGGAACAGCAAGGGGCATGCGGCTTGTCGTCGGAAGAAACAATTAGCGTAAAAAATATACATTGCATCAGCTTACAACAAATACTTTGAGAGCTCTCTTTTAACACCACCCCCCCAAAACCACAACTCCCGTCCGTGTTAATGCACAGGGCTTGTTCGTCTTTTGCATTCTGCTGTTGTTACTAGTTAGTTGTTGCAAAATAGTTCGTTGGCATTTTTATGCTAAAAGTCGAAGGATGTGCATGTTCATAGCATACTTATTGGGGCACGTGAGAAAAGCCTGAAGGCAAATGAGAGCATTATCCGTCGAACGACCACCGCACACAATTTGTTTATGAACGAATGTTTAATTAGCAAAATGTCAACCGAAGAGCTGAGCTTCAGTCCTCCATAAGGACATGTGCCCTTTGTACCATGCCACTTGCGAGAAGGCAACGGATAACTAGCAAAATTGGAATGGCGAAACAAAAATACATATTTGCCAAGAGTAAAGCGCAAAAAAAAAAACCAGGAAGATAAATGAAGTTAAAATGCGATAACGCAAACAGCAAATTAAAAACGAAACACACACACACACAGAGAGAGAGAGGATGAACAGGACGAGGAGTAGATAAGCAGATGCATCGGTGCATCATGGGAGAGTGCATCGAGTGGTCGCAGCAGCAGCTGAAGCTGAAACTGAAGCTGAAGCTGGGCTACTAATTGAAAGCTGTTTGTTGCCTTTGCGTTTTGCCACCAAACACAAACACAAACACAAACACAAATATTGCAAATGCGCCACAGCTTTATGCATATTTAAAATCAATTAAGTCAATAAATAATAAAGACGACCTTAATGCAATTAAATATAGTATGTATTAACGAACTGCGGCAAATGTTTGCAAATGCAACTGCCACAAAACAAATCCAACAGTCAAGAAACGCAATCAGCGAGGAGTCCGTCCGTCCGTCCGAGCGACCGACCCGTACCTGAATTCGGACACAAACAGAAACAGAAACAGAAAGAGAAACACGGAGCCCGAAACTCAAACCTAGAGTCCCGATCAGCGACACGCCTCGAGTGCCTCTCCATGGGACTCTTGCGCGCCACGTTTTTCTCAGGTGGCCATTTATGTTGTGAAGGGGCCAAGCGCCACATTTTGTGAGCATTCAAAACAAGCAACAGCAACAGCAACAGAAACAGCAACAAAAATGACTCTGTGCAGCCGACTATGAACTCAAATTCAAATTGTTGATGTTGTGTTGCTGACTTTATGTTTTTTGTTTTTCGTTTTTCGTTTTTGGTGGTTTTGTTGCTATTTCTTTTATTTGTGTCTGGTAAACGGGGCGTATGCGGGACACACGACTTGCTGCAGCTGCTGTTGTCCTATGACCAGCTGTGCATGCAGCATGCAGCATGCCGCAAAGCAGTCGCCAGAGCATGCGGTTACACGCCACGCCAGCTCATTCGGCCACAAAATCGGCCACAATGTGCCACAGCATTGTCCACTTGAACTACTCCACGTTGCATGGCCAGCTCAAAAGGCAAAAGTTAAATGAGAAATGTGAAATGTCAAAAGAAAACAGCTAAGAGAGCGGCTAGTTGAATTGAGGCACAAATGCCTCACCCCATGCAACATGCAGGCAGGCACTTGTCTGTGAAAATTAATAAATCAAATTGCGTAGCACTTAAAGCGTGCAACAAATCCGCAAAGTCAATTGGAAACGAGTGTTGAGTGTTCTAACAATGTGCCACACGCACACATATGGCCAGCAGCATAAATGGGGGGCGACACAACGGCAACCACAACAAAAATAATAAGACACAACTGGAGCAGCAGGGCTGCCGCAGAGAATGTGGCACACAAAAAGTAGCCGTGTGGCAACCAGCAAAAGGAATCAAAACTCGCAACCGTAAACACCACACACACACACACACCATTCACAATACTGGAGCACACACACCAAACGCCAAAAAGAATGCAACAAAGATGAAGCAACAACAACAATAACAACAAGAGCTATATACTCAAACAATCAGAGAGGTTCATTCATGACGATGACCTCAAACTCAGACTATCCCAACCTTGCATACCCTTGCCACACACCCAATCTGTTCACAGTACCCAGTCTCCAGTCTTCAGGCGGGCAGTTTATCCTTGCAATCCCAATTGTCTGTGTGTGTGTGTGTGTGTGTGTGTGCCAGTCAGTGTTGGCTGCATCTTTTTGCTTTCGTTTTAGAAACTCCAACAACTCGCACGACATTCAAACAGTCGCCGAAAAAGAAACTGCAACGAAGCAAGGACGAATTTTTTGGCAATTTTTTTCACCTCTTGTCTACGGCCATATGTCCTGGTGTTTGTGTGTGTGTGTATGTGTGTGTGGTTGCATGACTGTCTCCATCTGTGTGTGTGTGCTGCCTTTGCTTTTGCTCTGTTTTCGCCGCCTCGTCGTCATCATTTTGTTTCGTTTATTGCTGCTTTTGTTGCCTCGCTGCTCGCAGTGCAAACAATTTCTTCCTTTTCTGATCGCACACACACACACACACACACATGTTACAGGCTCGAGGTGGTATGGTGGTTTGAGTGAGCCAGCCAGTTGCGGCGATTCTTTGCTACTTTTTGGCCGCATTCAACGACTCTTTCTCTCTTGGTTCCAAAAAGATGACGTAACTACAAAATATAACCAAAAGAACTGTACTCGAGCAAATGGGAGCAAAAGAAGTCAACTGCAGTTGGCCCAAACAGGTGTCAGGTGTCAGAAACATGCCCAAAATTACGGCCACACGTTGTCAACAACAACAACACAACGCAGCCTTCTTCTTGTTACTACAAGTGTGATATATATTTGATAATTTGAACTTTTACTCTCTATCAAAACCTAATTAAATTTGTGCCCCTGTGCCTTTCTGGTTGTGGCATGTTTCTTTATAATGGATAAGCCAAATGTTAGCCAACATGTGATAAAAAGCAATGTGACCAATAAACAGCCATTACGACGCAATGCTTTTAATGCTCAACAGGCTTTTTTGTTTGTTTGTTGCTTTTGGTGTTGCTGTTGGTTTATTCAAGACATCAGCGCCTAGATTATATCAGAGTAATAGTAATGCCAACTGAATGTTGCAGATTCGCAGGATTTTTGTTTACTCGAACGGCTTAGCCTTTGCATACGCACACGCAAACAAAGAGAGAGAGGAAAAAATCACGCTAATGCGCCTAAAAATAGGCACACATTGGCCGTTCACACTCAGCTGTGGATGTCACAGTGCGTATACATAATCACGTGGACCGCATTGTCCTTGCCACTCGTGTAACCAATACCACACGCACAAGTGGTTGAATGTGATAAGCACGTGGAGCAACAACATGCAAAAGAGATGCAAGCCGCCCGAAGCTGTCGCAACTGTCGATGTTGTTGATGTTCTTGTCGGTGAAAAGGACGAACAAAAAAAAACATGAAGAAAAATACAAGAACATAACAAAAGGCGGCAAGTATCAAGCAGACAAATCCCGGTTTGTAAGCCAATTTGCACTTAGGCTTATCTAATGTCATATCATTTGTATAATGTTGTGTTGGCCTGATACTCTATACCTTCAGTAGTATTCAGTTCGAGGTTCTTCTCTTTTCATTTGCACTATGCATGTATGTATGCGTCGTGCTGTGGCATGTGGCATGTGTGCGTACGAAGCCCTTATCCTCTGGGGTTCATTTCTAAGCTCATTTATGTTTATCACAAATGCGTGCCAAAGTGTGTCGTTATTCTTTTTCTTCGCTTCTTCTACTTTTTGCGTGGCGCGAACAAAAACATTTCAAATATTCAAAAAAGGCATACACCCACACACACCCACCACATACATGTGTGGCAATAAGACAGGAGCACTTGCTACACTCGCGCCCGCTGATGTTAAGTGGAGTGGAGTCGAATTCGAGGTCATGCGACTCCACAGTGCTCAACTAGTCGAAGCATGTTCTGGCCGTAGAAATTCATCTAACGGCTGTGACAGGTAATTGAACTTGGGTTATATGGTGCACGGAATGACGTTCGGCTCAGTTCAGCTCAGCTAACGGAAATGGAATGGAATTGAATGACGCTCGCAAATGTGAACTCCTCCCTTATCTGTATCCCACAACGACCATAGATAGCAAATGCGTGCGAACTACATAATGTGGGCATAAAAAGGATTTGGCAAATGCCAACACACCGCATCAACGTGGCAGCTGCGTGTGGCACTGTGTGTGTAGACTGCGGTGCGTAGTCAATTTTGGGCCACATTTACCTCCCGCTACATGAAAGTTGCAAATTGTATGCCATAGTTTCGCACACACACACACACAGTCAGAGTGTGGGCATCGACTGAGTGTATTGTATTACAGAGAAACGAGTATGGGTTTCAGTTTGCGTATGGTTATGGGTTTAGATATACGTATATATATATATGTGTATGCGAATGCGTATGCCAACTGTTGAATAATTCATGGCCAACAAGAGATTTGTGCAGATGCTGCATGCAGATCCAGATTTAGATCCACATCTACACATCTTCATCCACGCGCACATGGCAAGTGGCACATGGCAAGTGGCACATGGCAAGTGGAGCTCACATGGCAGCTAAGCGGGTTTGATGCCGATTTGTGACGCACATAACTGTAAATCGCGTATGCGAGCATCGCATAAGCGAACATCGAGAGTATATCTGTATCCATATGTGAGTGCCATCTTCAACGACTGAATGTTTAAATGTCAATGCATATTTGAGCAGCTGGATGAACTACTATATACTACCATGTATAGGAATGGGGCCGTCGTTATGCGTGTTTCCTGCTAAATTACTAAGCATAATTGCCAGATAGATAGCGAGCCTTATACATTAGGTTATCAGATTGTAATTATACCCTGAACCCATTTCAAATGGGTAGAAAGGGTATAATGGGTTTGAGCAAAAGTATGTAACAGGCAGAAGGAAGCATCTGCGACCCCATAAAGTATATATTTTCTTGATCAGCATCAACAGCCGAGTCGATAGAGCTATTCTGTTCATCTGTCCGTTGTATGTAGACTGCAGATTTGGAACATAATCCCTAGGCAGTACAAGTTTGTTTTAAATTTTCGATAACTCTTCCCGTTTCCGATATACGCATGTGATCGATAACAACAGAATCTTAAATTTAGAAAACTTTGGGATAGCTTTTGAATGCCTAATTCCTAGGCATTACACGTTTGTTTTAAATTTTCGATAACTCTTCCCGTTTCCGATATACGCATGTGATCGATAACAACAAAATCTTGAATTCAGAAATCTTTGTGATGCAGTTTAAAACATTAGACGAAATAATGACAATCTGTGAAATTTTTATCGAAATCGGTTGAGAAACACCGGAGATATGGAACATTGAAGTTAAGAAACTAAGCACTGACGCTTAAAGTATGGGGTTCAGGGTATCATCTAGTCGCGATTACTAGACTAGAGCCTTCTTACTTGTTCTTATAGAGTAATGGCTTACTTAAACACAGCAGCTTCGCTGTTTAGTTTTCTTTTCCGAATAATTGGAATTGGGGACATACTATATATAACGTACTTATTTTCTTAACACTGGCTGTAAGTAGCACCAATATGAGATTCGGTCAATGATTTTAATATGTTTACAGTTTGTGTATTTTTGTTGGTTCACGCATCAGCAGCAAAATACTTTCGCGTTCATTTTCTTTTATACTCCAACATCAGTTTTTTTTACTTTTTACTTACCACTCTGGCGAAGACCTGCACCCAGCGCATTGCCAGCCTGGGATAGGGTAAATGGTGAATGGTGAACAGTCCGATGTTGCTCCTGTGCTGTTTCGCGCGGTTTCATTGTTGGCATAGCTGCGCTCCTGATACTTGCGTCTCCACTGTGTGTGGGGCATTGCCGATGTTTGAGAGTTAGGGAAGTGAACACAATTGTGGGTAAGTGTCGGCTTATCCGCCTGAATCGGAGAGAATGCTTTGGTCTTGGTCTTGTTGTCGTGGCACGATGCAGCTTCTATCTTTTGTGTGCATTCCAGCCCCAAAAACCAATCCCAGTTCCAGTCGCAGTCGCAGTCGCAATAGCATTCCTGCACATTCGCCGACACTGGCACATGGCATCAACAGGTGGCGCCAAGTTCCTGGACGTGCAGTTTCATAAGCCACCAGCCATCATACACCCCCATCATACCGCCCACACTTGCACACCCATATTAAACACACTGTGAAGGACGTTCAGCTTTCTTTCCTTTTGTAGTGTAACTTTTTGTGTTGACTACTGCACATTTGGCCTGCTCCTTTTTGCAGCAGCTGCACGTTTTCTTCTTTTCTTTTGTTGACATGCTGATGGGGCTAGGGCCCTTCGGGCACCATCGGATTTGCTTGTGTCCCCAGTCTCCATTCCCCAGTCGGCAGACGGCAGACGGCAGTGGGTTCACGCAAGGGTGCATTATACCGCGTTTTTATATTCAATTCTTTATTTCTTTGTCTGTGGCTCGATTCGTGTCAAAATTTGACAGTTTAAATGCTTAGCGGGTGCCTGGATTTGTCTCTCATGCCAATGTTGCAAAGGTAAGGAAAACAGTCTGAAACGATACAGGTAATAAAATGATTAAGTATTTGTAAAAATTGGCGATTATTAATCGGAAGTGAACAAGCCGAACTTAACAAGAGAAAAACGAGAAGGAAGGCTCTATTCGAGAAATTCCGACTAGACTATACCCTGAACCCTATACTTTACGCATACAGTCACTTCTTGTAAGTATGTGTGAGTGTCTGTATGTATACGCGTATAGTGCATACTTCCTTAACTTCAATACTCCATATCTCCAGTGTTTCTCAACCGATTTCAATAAAATTTTCACAGATTGTCATTATTTAGTCAAATCTTTCAAACTTCATCTCAAAGTTTTCCAAATTCAAGATTTTGTTGTTATCGATCACATGTGTATATCGGAAATGGAAAAAGTTATCGAAACTATATCGATTCGGCTGTTGATGCTGATCAAGAATATATATAATTTTCAATATACAAGATTTTGTTGTTATCGATCACATGTGTATATCGGAAACGGGAAGAGTTATCGAAATGTTGAAACAAACTTGTACTGCTTAGGGATAAGACGAGCTTATATACCAAATCTAGAGTCTCTAGCTCTTATAGTCTCTGAGATCGACGCTATATAGACTCGGCTGTTGATGCTGATCAAGAATATATATACTTTATGGGGTCGCAGATGCTTCCTTCTGCCTGTGACATACTTTTGCACAAAACCATTATACCCTTTCTACCCATTTTCAATGGGTTGAGGGTATAAAAACGAGTAGGAAGGATATCTGTAGCAAATCGAATATTATATATACTTTCAAAAACACAAATATGTTTTTCATACTAAGACTTATTACAGATATTGTATTCGTATGGCAGCTATATGATATAATGATTCGATCTGGTAAGTGATCTAACTGCAACAAAACGAAAACCTTGAACAAATTCTCAGCTCGATAGCTTAAACCACATACTTGCATATGATTGAAACACACACAATCATAATTCTTTTATATTCTCTATGTTAATATCGTAAAATGTAGATTGGTTTGCGACTTGGCTAATGCTTATGCTGACGATCAAGTTTGCAACAATGTTTCACACCCATTTGTAAAGCTTCGAATCGTCTACACAAAAGCTCAAGTGTCGCCCTAAGCTTACGCATTAAATTGACTTCAGTGCACATTCAAAGCAAACTCAACTTAAATAAATCAGCAAGGATATATGTGGGAGGTAGTTGTGTGTGTGGGAGGGGTGGAAAGCATCTAAGAAGTATACATCAAGCAAGACTGGCTGGCCTTAGCCGCTCTTAAACTTCGCATTAAGAGCGGAATATGCGAAGAGAATGCCGAGTGGGAGTCCAGAAAAGTTCTCTTGCACCGCAAAATAAACATAAGAAACCCGAAGGAACATTTTTTCCACCAGGAGTAGTAGGAAAATGGAAAAATCTGACGCATAAAAACGACTAAAATAACAGTAGCTGCTGCAGACGAGGGGCAGCTACAACAACCAGGAGCCAAAAAAAAAAAACAACAAAAAAAAAAATAAGAAAAGAAAAACTCACAAGGGCAATACAAAAATGAAGAAGGAAACCAGTCGAAATGAAAGGAACGTGCGCACTTTGGCGTTGATGTTGACGTCGACGTCGACGTCGACTGCGGCAGCTCAGCTTCTTCATGCCGGTGTGTGTGTGTGTGTGTGTAGGTATGCTTACATACCGCCGTGGCCTCATGTGGGTAGACAAAACTTTCGCTTTCGTTCCATCGCCTTCGTTTTTTTCCTCCAGCTTCTTTTTCTCAACGACAACGCCGACGCCAACGTCGACGTCGACGTCGACGTCAACATCAATGTCAGCGCCACAGCCTCTGCCGATTTTTCTTTTACTCGGCCAGTTTTTTGCTGCTACCATATGAACAACAACAACAACAACAAAAAAGAAAACAATTACAACAACAGCAGCCCACGAATCGCTTGAGAAAAGCATGTGGAAATGTGACAACAAATAAATTTCTACGACAAAACGAACGGCGAAAATTTCAAGGATAAAATACTCAAACAAATGGAGCAGACGGACTGACAGGTAAAGATTATAATATGAGCGAGAGCAAACGAAATATGAAAACAAACGACCTTGAGCCACTATTAACCATAACCAATTGTTACTGCCACATCATTGTATCTAGACCAGATCCCCTTACAGTTGTGCTTCCCCTGCATGGCTTATTCAACTAATTGGTCTTTGAACATAATTAGCCACAACTGACAACACATATATCCTCTTAGTGCCACAAACCCAACTCCTGCAACACAAAACCACCTGTAAGCTAAGTTGTCGCTGCTGCTGCTTCTGCTTCTGCTGACCAGCGGCGATGTCTTTGATTATGCCATACGAGACTAAGCATGCCTATGACTGTTTCTATGCCATGTGTCTGCGTATATGTATGTCTTGTCTGTGTAAGTATGTGCTCCTTTCCAGATAAGGGGCAGCCATGGTCGCAGCCGCAGTCGCGGTCGATGCTGCTGCCTCAGCCGCAGTCGATGCCTGCGTTGGCTTGGCAAGAAAAGAAAAAGAAAACATAAAGGATTTTCATGTGCTTAGCTTTCTCTTTTGGCTTTCGCCGTGACGTGTCACTCTGCAGTTGCTTATTGCTCTTAAAACTTTCTTCAACAGGTTGCAAGTTGGGGCTGCCTGGGCTGCCTTAGGCAACTGCCGGGGTCACAGGGGCAGGGGCTGCACATTCGTTGGACGCGCTCTCTCAGCTGTTGAGACTGTTGGACTCGTTATTCCTGTAGCGTAGTCGTATAGGAGGTGACCTTGAGCACTACTAGCTAAGCGCTGCCATAGCAGCAGCCAGCTAGCATGCGGTCGGTCAGCTGTCAGCCATTTAATCTACGACCCATCCGCAGCCTGTTGCACACGCCACTAATCCTGGCAACCACATACACACATACACACATATGCTTGCTCGAATATTTGCCCCTCAGCTCAAACTGTCTCTCGCCCTTGCCTTGCCGTATCTGTATCTGTAAAAGTGACCCACATTTTGTATTCGTATCAAAGTCATCTTTGGACATCTTGAGCATCCTTGGGCCCTATTGTTTCAGTCCGTCAGATACCAAGTAGGCTTCCAGTTAAGTTTAAGATCTTCTAATTTCTTCTAATGGGTGAGAAACCTTTTGGATCGGAAACACTTGCTACAAGCTCATTTCTCTAATAACATTAAAGTCATCTTTGGACATCTTGAGCATCCTTGGGCCCTATTGATAAATTGGTTTGAGTCCGTCAGATACCAAGTAGGCTTCCAGTTAAGTTTAAGATCTTCTAATTTCTTCTAATGGGTGAGAAACCTTTCGGATAGGAAACACTTATTATAAGCTCTCTTCTCTAATAACATTACAGTAAGCTTTGAATTACATTTTTGTATTTGAAGAGTAACCAGTGTTAGAACGTACTCCCTGTCTCATTATCTGCCCTCTCTGTGTTTCTCTATTTATGACCCACATTTTGTGTTCGTGTCAAAGTCATCTTTGGACATCTTGAGCATCCTTGGGCCCTATTGATAAATTGGTTTGAGTCCATCAGATACCAAGTAGGCTTCCAGTTAAGTTTAAGATCTTCTAATTTCTTCTAATGGGTGGTAAACCTTTCGGATCGGATACACTTGGTATAAGCTCTCTTCTCAATAACAGTAAGCTTTGAATTACATTTTTTGATTTGGAAAGTAACCAGTGTTAGAACGTACTCCCTGCCCTCTCTGTGTTTCTCTATTTATCTTATTCTCATCCTCTCTCGCTTCGTCTTAAAGATATCGGACAAAACTCAAAGTGAGCTTTCCCCAGGCCAAGGGCTGCGCTAAGGTGTTCTCATTGCAAATTACAATGGAACGAATATGTGTGGCATCGAAACCTGTTTGATATCTCTCAACTCTCGACAAACTACTTATTACCTAAAGTTTGCACTGCGGCTGTGGCTGTGGCTGCATTAACAATGTCTCGCTGCGAGCTTGTCCTAAAATATTTGAAGCTCAGCTGCATTCAGGCATACATAGGCAAAGCCTGATGAAGAGGCAGGCAGGGCCAAGGGTCCGAAAAAAAAAGCGATGTAGAAACTGAGCCCGATAACGAAACCGAAACCGTGCACAACAACAAAAAAAACCTAAAATTGAATGCAACACAAACGGTGAGGGAACGCGAGCGGGAATGAAAACGGAGTTGAAAACACAGCGAAGCAAACATGAAATCCAAGTATTAAATTGCAACGACCTATATAGAAAGAAGGCACTGTGATGATCACCAGAGTCGGGATCACACTCTTCATTATTATGAATTGCCCCTTTATCCTTGTGATACTCGTTTTTGCAGAGAAGTCACTGCCAAAAAAAACCCGAGAGAGAGAGAGAGAGAGAGAGAGAGGGAGAGTAAAAGGTTCATAAAAGAGAGCTGAAAATTGAGCGGGTAGATTTAAAATTCAAAAGCGCATTGTGAGCTCGAGCGGCTAGCGCGCGATGCTTGCAACTGTTTCCCCGCCTCCGCTCACCTTGCTCAAGATGATGATGACTCTGCTGCCCCTTGCTGCTGCTCATGCAACGTGACCTGGCTTCGTTTTTTTTGGCTATACCAAACGCTGCGTGGCACACAAAGAGTACCCTGACGCGGAACTAAGTAGGAACCGAGTTTTCAAAGTTTCGACTTAAGTTTGGGCCTCACCGGTTTCACCACCTCACCACCACATCACCGGCTCTCCCTTAGCCCTTGACAACATAACGCTGTTCCCTGGGGTAACTGGTTATTTGAGTCCAGTGACGGGACGGTCTGGCCATTTGAGTAAAGTTTTTGGCACAATTTCACTCGGCCAAGCGGCTGCCGACCAAACTGCTGGCCATCTAAGCATTCAGCACGAAGACCCTAATTAGCAGTTTCATAAAAAAAAAAAACCCTTCAAAACAGTCTTGCATTTAACTGTATTCCCAGCTAGCCTAGTCAATCATTTCGTCTAGTCTGGTCAAGAATTTCGAAGAGCTTCTCCAAGGCAAATATTAAATAAGTTTTTAATGTGTGTCAAAATGTGAAGGTTAATTTCTCTAAGTCGACCCAAGTATACGAAAAGCCTGTACACCTTAGCCTAAGCTCAAAACAGTTGACTGGTCTTTATTGCGTGTTTCGTTCTGTTCTGGATTGTTCGGTTTCGGTTTTGTTTGGTTTCGTCAGCACCCTTAAGTGTTTATCATGTAAAACAGTAAGGAAACATGTCAAACATGCCAAATATGTATGACCTACAAATTATGCGAATGCGACACCCGAACACACACACACACGCACAGGCGGCTGTGAGAAGAAGGAGAGATGAAAACAGATGGAAAGGGGTGGGAGCTGACTTGATTCTTATGCAGACGACACTGGGTAGTGGAACATAAGCGCAGAGACACCAGAAAATCAGGGATTACCAGTGCAAAAACAACGATATCAGCACAACTACAAGAAGAGCTGCAAAAGCAAGGCGACTGAAAAGGAGCAACAGCAAAAGTAGCTGCTGAGACAACAATGTCGTTGGCGTTGTCGTTGTCGTTGCTTTTTGTTGTAGGGTCTCAGACAAGTTAACCTCAGCCTCAAACCAAATCAAACCCATACACAAACATCGAAGACGCACACGCACCACACGAACCACAATGCAAACGAAAAGCCCAACCATAGGAAATGGCCATAGGAAAGAGCACTGCCCCCCTTCGTTTTGGGAAGCCCACTGAAAAGAGCTTGGGGCTTGGGCACCTTGACCCAACCCAGAGCGTTCGCGTGTGAAATACTTATGTGGTCAATTGTGTGGTCTGCAGAGTCCTGGATCCTTAACGAAAACATTCGCATATGTGGGAATAAGTGAGTATTTAAATTAGAAATAATTCCCAGAAACCCAAGACGAGTTCATTGTAATCTTGTATGTAGAATGTTAAGCAAAACAAAAACCAACAAGTCAATATTCACAGCAAAGTGAACTCACCCTCTAAGCTCTATTCTTGATCCTTCAATGCTAATACACAACACATACCACATTCACCGCATACACCACATTCCGTTTGCAGAAGGACAACGTCAAAGGAAGTCATAATTGGAAATTACACACACACATAATCATCACCCACATATACGAAACGAATGAAATGTTCATAGCTTTTCCCAAGATGGCTCGCAACAGCCCTCAGCCTGCGTCCAGGGTCCTGGCACCCCAGTCAGCCAGCCAGCCAGCCAGCACTATGAATTTATTTGAAATTCAAGAGTGAAATTCTCGGATTTCGGCACACGCAACGCACAGCACGTCGTAGATTGACTGACCCACAAACGCGTTTAGGAAAGAAGACGAGACGAAGACGGGTTCGGGTTCGAATGCGAGTTGGAGTTAGAATACCGACCCCTGCCCTTCAAGTCTTTTTACTTGGTGTGTTCGGTCTGGACGGGGCTGGGAAGAAAAATAAGATAGTACGGCTGGCTGGCGTGCGTGTTGCGTCAAGCAATTTTACTCCTGGGTAAGCTTCTTAACGTAGCGCATGATGGCGCTTTGATGGCGCAGACCACGTCTCCCAGGTATTATGTTAATTAATTAGCGAAGGCGGCCATGCACACTGACATAACACTTTGCATTTCAATTGTTCCAGCCTTGCGAAACTATTTGTCAACTTTTGATGAATGTACGGAGTCGCTAAACAGCCTCTAGTTGCTATAGATGCCAAAGACAGCCACTTAAACAGCCGTATAGACAAGCTGCTTACTTGCCAGTCTGCCTGCCATCCTTCTCAAGCTGATGTCCTCTTTGCCATCTTGTGCGGGCGTGTCCAAGGTCGGAAAGCGAAAACGGAAGTAAGCCCCAAAATGATTTTAACACTTTCATGATACTTTTGTTGCCACTTCCTTGACATCCTTTCGCCTCAACATATTCTATCTCGCTGTCTTTGTATGTCTCCCTATCTCCCTTTCTCCGACACCCTTAAGCCTTGTGGCAACATGGGCAAGCATAAGGCATTCAACTGTGCTTGTGTGCTTGGGATGGCACATTTATTGATATGGGCGACCGTACGTCCGTACGTCCGTACGTCCAACCGTTTATACTCTGTGTGCCTTTGTGTGTTTAGTTTAGTTTTATGGGGTGTCCGGTTGCCATACCATGCAACCAGACGAGAAACGGCTGCAGGGGAAGGGTCAGGAGCGGTGAATGTAGTAAGGACATGAATCGGAAGCCAAGTCAAACGAAGGCGGCTGTCCGCAAATTAGCATGATATGTGCGAGTGCGAGTGCGAGTAGTGGGCTACGTCCACGATTAGGCCCATCAAAGGATTAGGCAATGACGCCCATAAAATAGGCAGGCAGCCGGCAGCACGCCGCGGGACAAAGGGACAAAAGGGTGGATGGGCTTCCGTTCGTCGTTTGCCTGTTGGCTGGCTGCTAGCAGCAAAGGCCAAAGGTTCAAAAGTTTTGACACGCAATTACTTGAACACATGTGGGATAGGCCGGTCTGCGGAGGGCAACAACAACACCAACAACAACAACAACAACGGCATAAGCGTGAGCAATAAGCAGCATAATGGAGCGGGGGCAAGCTAAAGCCAAAGGGCAAGGGCAAGGGTTGTTAATATCATTTTAAGTGATTTTATGATGAATTTGTGCCCTAAAATTCCAGCTCATTTGCACAAACACACACACACACACACACACGCACACACATCATCAACATCATCATCAAATCAACTCCGCCTACTTTTTGTGGGTTTGGGTTCAAGTTAGGGTAAAAGTTTTAGTGTGAAATTTTCACAGTAATTTTATAGGCGCACTTAAGCGGTTTGCCTCTTGGCAGCACTTCTAAACCCTGCCCCTGCCCCCTTCCCCAAACTGTGTCTAGTCCCATTCCATATCCCACAGCCGGTCTCTCTACATAGTATGTGTGTCATGCTTGTAAATATCTACATACGTGTGTGTGTGTGTGTGTATGTGTATGTGGTGTGGTGTGGTGTAGTGTGGTGTGGTGTGAGGACGTGTTGATTTTGTGGCATTTCAGCCTTTTTGAACTTTGAACTTGTTGGTAGTTTTAAGGATTGTTTTGCCGCCTGCAGGATTCCTGATTATGGCCCATCATAGGCTAATTCCATTTGTGTGCGTGTGCGCCAACCAGATTATATATATATATATGTGTGTGTGTGTGTGTGTAATTTCATGTGTAAATTTGAGTGTGTTTCCTGTTATATGCGTGTGACAAATCATTTAATTCCATAATCGTGCGTCCTTAATGTTGTCATCAGACTCGAATTGACGGCTTCCTAATTTCAATGTGACAGAGTCCTGATTACAACTAAATAGGTGCTAACAAAGGGGAAAGGGTTAAGGTAAACGTTAAATTAAGTTCATATTTCGTTAACACTGGATTTCAATCGTTTTTTGATTACGCTACAAATTTTAAAGACTGATTCTTTAATAATGTTCCTGGAGGAGATAGGCTGACAAATACAAAGATAGTCAGGATGTTCTAATGAGAAATCAGACTATCTTTGATAATGTTCCTGGAGGAGATACAAATACAAAGATTATCAGGATGTTCTAATGAGAAACCAGACTATCTTTGATAATGTTCCTGGAGGAGATACAAATACAAAAATTATCAGGATGTTCTAATGAGAAATCAGACTATCTTTGATAACGTTCATGGAGGAGATAGGCTGACAAATACAAAGATTATCAGGATGTTCTAATGAGAAATCAGACTATCTTTGATAATGTTCCTGGAGGAGATAGTCTGACAAATACAAAGATTATAAGGATGTTCTAATGAGAAATCAGACTTTCCTGGAGGAGATACAAATACAAAAATTATCAGGATATTCTAATGAGAAATCAGACTATCTTTGATAATGTTCCTGGAGGAGATAGGCTGACAAATACAAAGATTATCAGGATGTTCTAATGAGAAATCAGACTTTCCTGGAGGAGATACAAATACAAAAATTATCAGGATATTCTAATGAGAAATCAGACTACCTTTGATAATGTTCCTGGAGGAGATACAAATACAAAAATTATCAGGATATTCTAATGAGAAATCAGACTATCTTTGATAATGTTCCTGGAGGAGATGAGAAATCAGACTATTTAGTATTTTGCTAAAAGTTTTTACCTGAAGAGCTATTCCTTTCCTTCAAAAATGATCGTTATTGAGTGATCAATTAAATATATTCAGAATATGTGAATATAGCTTTCATACTCAACGTTTTATGGCACAACGTTACCTTGAACGTCAGCAAATAATCCATTTGTTTATTTATACGATATGAGGCGAGCTAAAAAGTTGAGTTCCATAGTTGCTCAAAGAGGATCACCTTGAGCTCTGTTTGACTTTTGCAACACAAAAAACCCAGCAAAGTGTGCATTATCTTACTAACTACAGCTCAGCTTCGTTTATTTTGTTTTCAAATTCTGGTTTCTGTTTTCGTTCATTAATAAAGAGACACTTAATTGAAGGAACCCTCAGCTTGTATTGCTTAACATTATAATGCAGTTCACACAAAAAACAAAAATCATACAGAAATTCAAGTAGGGAAGGCTATGCAGAGCAAGCCGAATATTATATACACTTGCAAAAGCATAGTAAAACTAATTAAAGATCTTGGTGTATGACAAAGTGGTTAGATCTGTCAGAATTCTAACTGCAACAAAGAGAAGACCTTGACCAAAGTTTCAGCTCGATAGATGAAACAAGTAAGAAGGCTCTAGTCGGGAAATCACGACTAGACGATACCCTGAACCCTATAATTTGCACATACAGTCACTGCTTGCAAGTATGTGTGAGTGTGTGTATAGATACGCGTATAGTGCATACTTTCTTAACTTCAATACTCTATATCTCCAGTGTTTCTCAACCGATTTCAATAAAATTTTCACAGATTGTCACTATTTTGTCTAAGTTTCAAACTTCATCAAAGTTTTTCAAATGCAAGATTTTGTTGTTATCGATCACATGTGCATATCGGAAACGGGAAGAGTTATCGAAATTTTTAAAGAAACTTATACTGCCAGGGGATTAAGCGAGCTTATGTACCAAATCTGGAGTCTCTAGCTCTTATAGTCTCTGAGATCGACACTATAGGGACTCGGCTGTTGATGCTGATCAAGAATATATATACTTTATGGGGTCGGAGATGCTTCCTGCCCGTTACATACTTTTGCACAAAACCATTATACCCTTTTTACCCATTTGAAATGGGTTCAGGGTATAAAAAGGGGATTGCTCAATTGAAACAATTATTTTTAAAATTGGAAGAGAAGAAAACTCATAGAGTAGACACAAGCAGCAAGAGCAACAAACATATATATGCCATATATATAGAGAGAGAGATAGAGGGAGAGAGAGATAGAGAGAGAGAGAGAAATGAAGAAGCCGGGTGCATTGATCCCAAATCCACAGCACAGAGAGCCCCAAAAATTAATTTTGAAACCAACATCTACGAAAAGCAAGAATGAGCCGAAAATGATGTTTGTGTTAGTGTGTGTGGTTTGAATGTATAGGGACAAATGCGAAAATAATGTAAAGCGTATTCGAAAACCAAAAATGTTATGCTGTGTAAAAATCTAAAGACTTTTGCCAGCCAGCCAGCACACAACTTCGTCCTCGATCGCAGCTTTGACTTTGAATCTGGAAGCATAGCTTCAGCACCCTGTTTGCGTGCGTGTATACGTACGTTGTATATATATATATATATATGTGTGTGTGTGTGTGTGTGTAAGAGAGAGAGATCGAGAGCATAAATATTGAGGAACTCTAAGAAGAAATCGTCAAAGGCAGCAGTAGCAGCAGCCACAGCAACAGCCACAGCAACAGCATATTGTCCGAAAATCCCATTCGCTTCATCTCCTTCTTGCATAGTTGCAACTGCTGCTGCTCTTGCACTTGTACAGTCAGCCAGGGAGCGCCTTAGTAGTGGAGCTCAAGCGTTGACTCTGACTCCAAAGGACGGCTAATGGAGTGCACTCCAAAACAGGGACAATAGATATGAACTTCAGATTGATTTAATGATTTTCAGATTAGGTTATGCTTGGACATTGACGAAATTGCAGTTCATTCGCACGTGGGATAACGAGGGGCAAGGGTTCGAGCATAGACGTGTATTGAAGACGGAAGCAAACAAAAGCCAACAGCGGGGCAGCGGAAAGTCAGAAAGTACTGAGGTGCTGAGGGGCGAACGCGGAGTCACGCCGTTGCTTTTCGCCACTGCTAAAATTGCGGTCTTTGAACTACCAAAATACAAAAAGCTAAAAGATGCCAGCAGATCTGTGTGTGTAAGGCCTCAGTCGAAGTTGGCATCGCTGCCGGCGTCGTTGCAGTCCAGGGGGCATCTCTACTATAGGGGTGCACACAAATGTGTTGGTGAGCGTTCCACAAAACGATCGTGCACAAAGAAGAGAGAGAGATAGAAGGAGAGAGAAAGAGGCAAGTTTTCGCCAAAAAATATCCACTTTTTTTTTTGGCAAATTCACTCAGCTCTCTTTTTACGCTCGCTCTCTCTTTGCTTGCTCGTTTGTGCGGAGGGGAAAGATCGGTAGTTTGAAATATGCAAGCACACACACATTCACACAGGCAGACAAAGCTTCTGCACATGTGTATATATAATGATATAAAAAAACGCCTTCCCCCCACCACCACCACCACGACGACGACGACGACCCTGGCAAAGCGGGCATCTCTACTCGTGTACTCGTACTTCCTAAATTCTCAGTGTGTGCCTCGCTAGGTCGCTGCGCTGCGCTGCGATTTTGTTTTGAGTGTATATGTATTTGTATTTGTTGTTTGTTTGTGTAGAGAAACCTCAAAAAGTTGTACTGAAGCCGTTAACCTCGGCGACGCGTTCGTCGTCCGATTTTGTTTTTTTCTTTTTTTTTTGGAAATTATCAACGCCGTATGCCTTAGCTCTGGTCTTAGTGAAGCGCTGCATGCAACGCTGAGAGGTTAGTGGGGGGAGGAGACAAACTGCGACATTGATGATGACATGAAGTAAAGTTAAGAGGAAGGTTATAGAAGCAGAAGTGGTGGGTGCAGGTGGTGCGGGTGGAGGGGTCGCGCTTAGCCACCATAATAAAGTAAAGTAAATAAGTGAAGTCATTTGCTAAAATGTTGGCAGACGCAACGCACCCAAGCACATGTGAAGCAATAATAATAATAAAGCAACAACAACCATTTTAGTCACATGCAGTGCAGGCGATGTACATACATACATACGTACATAGGTGTTTACTTGTGTGGATATTTTTTATATTTTTTTTTTTTTTTTTGTATCTTTAAGAGTGTATGTGCTGCACAAAAATTACACAAAAATTACGCAAAGTAATCAACAACAAAAATAAAAATAAAATAAATAAGGAGAAAAAAGAAAAAAAGAGACACACACACACACACACAAGCACACTGTGGTGAAGAGCGCTCTGAAGCTTTTGTGTACAAAAAAAAAGAACAAGATTTGTGAGTTGCAATATTTGGCACACACAAACGAGTTCCGGACATGCAACTGCCGCTAACCACCCTGCCTTCCTCCCTCCCTTCCATCCCCTCTTCCTCTGTACGATACCCAACCCAAACCCTTGCCGTCCTTCTTTGCCAGATCCACTTATTTGCCGTCCAGAGCGCGCATTTTTGAACATTTTATGGGCACAGCTTTCTATGCGTTGGCAGGGCGCGCAGGCGCACCACATACGACGAAGACGAAGACGAAGAGGAAAGCGAAGACGAAGACGAAGCGGAGATGAACAAAGTTGAAGAAATGATGATTCCCATTCCCCATTGGCGTCGTCGCCCTTAAATCATGTAAGCCTCTGAAACCACACTGAGATCGATGCATGACCATATGTGTGTGTGTGTTTGGGTGTGTGTGTTTCGACAAATCTTTTTGCCACACATGTACATACGCACACTTGTGTATACATATATATATATATGTGGAGAGACTTGCATAAGGCAGATGGGCTGCGTCGAAAGTTTGCGTTTTCTTTGCATTTTTGGCGTTTTGTATTTTACACTTTGCATTTGTTCGCCAGATTTGTTTGCTTTGGCGATTTCTCTTTTTGAATGTGTTTTTTGGGCACAGAGATGTGTAATGAATGTATGTACGAGATGTGTGTGTGTGGTGTGCAGTGAATGCATCCAGCCATGATAGCTGCTCCTTCAGAGAACTCTTGCCACAAAGATGCCGATGCCGATGCGGATGCGGCTGCAAGCCCGCATGACTTCTTTGACGGCGCTTGAGCGATTCTTTTGGTCAGTTGGAGGCTCGTTATCGGGCTTCATGTTGATTGGGATGATACTGGTGATACTAGTGATACTTGTCGATACAGGTGCATTGGCGCGGAATCAATTATAAATGATTATGCTAATTTCTTAACACAACACGCATTTGTCATTAAGCGAAACTGCTGCATAAAACCAATGTGAGGGTGCGGCACGTTGCAGCCAGAGCCACCCTACAGCGCAGCCCCCCGCCTTTGGGGTGAGCGTAAAGGCCTAGTAAGTATTACATTATATTAAAAATTGTTAAAACACAAAAAAAACACGGCCTCCTTTTTTGCATAACACGGGCAGAGACAGTAAAACTGAACTGAGAGAGAGCGATAGAGAGGTTGGGCTGCTGTCAACATACAACGAACGAACGAACGTATATATATATATATATGCATATGTATATGCTATGTATATCTCATAGAAGCATATATATATATATATGCATATGTCTGTCTGTACAAATTAAATTGATAAATGCACAAAAACGACACACAAAAACGCAAATTCGCATTAAACATACAAAACAAAATAAAAATATAAAAATATATAAAAAAAAAATCAAAAAAACAAAATAAAAATATAAATATAAGTAAATAACTCTACGCGTAGGCACAACAAATTGTTGTTGTTGTTGTTGTTTATATAAAAGCACGTCAGCAGAGAGCCTCAACACAAACAAATTTCATCAACCCAACCCCACACCACCCCCCACTACACACACACGCCGCAAAGAGGCGACTTTTCCTCTGCGTTAACATAATCCAAGATATGTACAATGTTCAGGTAGCGAAGTCAAAATGAAAACCCATTCAAAATGCATAATAGATAAGGTTATACGCCGGACTGGACCAGCGTGTGGAGTAGACGGAAGTGCAAGCAAGTTTCTCAATTTTGAAGGCTTAACGATCTGCCAAGTTGTTGTATCCACATACACACACACATATGTATGTATGTATGTGCGTACTATGTATATATGATTCGCATAGCACTCGCTTTGAGCCCGGAGCTTTCACAATGCACGCATTTTTATTATTATGTGCTAGTCCTGTGCTAGTCTACCTTCTCCTACTACCTTCTCTCTCTCTATCGTGCTCTCACTCTTTGTCTCTCTCTCTCTCTCGCTCTGCTTGCTTCTTCACCTTTCATTCTCTCTGCCGCATACGCACCCAATAATGTGTGTGGAACAGAGATGGGAGAGATGGGAACGCACTTTGTCTACGGTCCATCCGTCTGCTTTGACCCACACCCTTCCCCCCGTTCGCCCCTTTCCAACGTTTCGTCCACACTCGAAGGGAATCGAAGAATGGAGGACCGGGGCGTATGTGTAATTTGCCCCAACGCCTGACGCCACCCGAAAGCGTTCAAAATAAACAAAACAAAAAGTGAAAACACAACACAAAAAAACAAAAAAACAAAAAAAAGGCGAAAAAAATGATGTCAGTAGAGAAAACGAGCAAAACAAAAACCGGCAGAATAAAAATGAACCAAATGAAAATGCCCACAAATGCGTATATATGCGTGTGCGTGTGTGTGTGTGTGTGTGTGTGTGTGTGGCTAACGAAATTGCAATGGCAGACAGCACATCCGGGCCGCGTAGGTCCATTTGACTCCTTCCAACAGGACAGCCCCTGCATTTGCATTTTATTTTCGTGCGTGTAATGCAATCGGGTGGACAAAGTGGCAGAATGGCCACATGTGTATGTGTGTGAACGCTTATAAGTTATTACATGTGTGCACATACATATATGTATTCTCCATATACAAAGTTTTGGGCATGCTTTTTAATTTTTATGCTGTCAGTTTGATTTTTTTTTACGTAATTTTTATTTATTTTTTTTGTTATTTTATGAAATTTTAAGCCAGTTTATTTTTTTTTTGATGTATCATGCATGAGCATGGATGTAGTCATGTATATATATATATATATTATATATACAAAAACATACTCACATATATGTATGTATGTATGTAGCCGTAAGTATTAATGTGTGTGTATTGTTGATATTTATGTTAATGTATTACTTCGCTTTCACCCACACGGCATTAACCGTTGTTTGTATTTAGTTATCTACACACACACACGCGAGTGTGTATGCATACATACAGGTGCATGTATTTAGGCAACTTGTCGACATAGATGGCGCCACTAGCCACTTCACGATTAAGTTTTAACTTTTTCAATACGACTTTTAACGCAGTTGTGTGTGTGTGCCAAGTCCAACATCTACTTAGGCGGCCAAGCCTTACGATATCCGAATCAACCTGTCAACAAGAACATTCAACACGAGCAACAGCGAATGGAGAACCAAAAGCATCTCTCAGATTTCTTAATCAAAACAAGTAAGATGGCTCTAGTCGAGAAATCCCGACTAGACTATACCCTGAACCCCATACTTTAAGCGCACAGTCACTGCTTGCAAGTATGTGTGAGTGTGTGTGTCTACGCGTATAGTGCACACTTTCTTAACTTCAATGTTCCATATCTCAGGTGTTTCTCAACCGATTTCGATAAAATTTTTACAGATTGCCATTATTTCGTCTTATGTTTCAAACTGCATCTCAAAGTTTTCCAAATTCAAGATTTTGTTGTTATCGATTACATGTGTATATCGGAAACGGAAAGAGTTATCGAAATTTTGAAACAAACTTGTACTGACTAGGGATTAGGCGAGCTTATGTTGCAAATCTGGAGTCTCTAGTTCTTATAGTCTCTGGGATCGACACTATATCGACTCACCTGTTGATGCTGATCAAGAATATATATACTTTATGAGGTCGGAGATGCTTCCTTCTGCCTGTTACATACTTTTGCAGAAAACCATTATACCCTTTTTACCCATTGTCAATGGGTTCAGGGTATAAAAAAAGCCGAGTCTCTCTCTCTCCATCTCCCTCTCACTCTCCCTCTCACTCTGTCTCTTTGCTTCACCATGTCAACGGCAACACATTTTGTCTGCTTCATGCTGCTTCTACGCCCACACACACGCGGTCACATCAACATATTTTTACTGTTATGTCAACAAACTGAGAGTTGAATGCATTAATATAATAAATAACTAATCTATGCGTAGAAACAATTATGTTGTTGTGTTGCTTAGCTGCTTAGAAAAGACTCGAGCAAAATATCGCAAGAATGTGAAATGATGTAAAGCGCCTGCAAGTATGCAACAAGTCGCAAATGGCAATGGATCAGCAAGATAAAAGATGCAACGCCTTTAAAAGCAATTAATACTCGTTTGCGACTTTGTTCAGCGTTGATTGTATAAAAGCGAACTTTGCTTAAAATCAAAAAGAATGCAAAAAAAAAAGGAATAAAAAATGTTGCTTTGCAATTTGGATAAACTGTACATTTATAAAGATATGTACATATGCATATGTATTATCTGTCTGTTTGCCGCTTTGTGGATGGCAAATTATGTATTACTTCTGATGTGTTGCTGCAAATTTCATTATGCACACACACACACACACACACACACACACACACACACGAACGCAGCGCAGTCTCTAGGCCTATTGAACAAACATATTACCAACACACATATATACATACACATACATATATACTCGATACTCGCCAAATGCAAAAAAAAAAAAAACACTCATCCGCCGCGTCGGCTGCCCAAAATTTGCTGCGACGCCCAAAAACAGGCAACACAAAAGTACGCAAACACACACACGCACACACACACACACATACAGACATGCCTAACTACACACAAGCTGATGCGTGTGTGTGCGTGCACATTTTAGCGCATTTTTATATAATTTCCACTTTGTTGCCCTGCGTTTAATATTTATTTTGGTTGTTTTGTCCTCTTTTTTTTGTTGCTGCCACGACCTTGCCGCACCACACCCGCTGGCTGCCAGCATTAACTTTGACTGCGCTCCACGGCTCCATATGCATATGCAGTTGCACATGCAGTTGCCGTTGCAGTTGCAGGGGCATGAGCAGCAGCAGCAGCATCAGCAGCAGCAGCAACTGCAGCAGCAGCAGCAACTGCAACTGCATTTTATAACATTTGCCATGTTTTGTTTTTGGTTGTTTTACATTCTTTTTATTTTTTGTTGTTTTGTATATTTTTAATACTTTTTTTGTTGCTGTTTTTTGTGTAGGCGCAGCGCATAAAAAACGCCCATAGCTGCTCCAGCGACTGGCCGAGTCGACTCGATTCGAGTCGAGTCGAGTGGTTGAGTGGTCGGTCAGATAATGCGTATGCACATTTTTGGGGGTTGTTTTGCACACACACACACACACACACACACATATACACACGCACGAAAAGCGTGCAACAAAATTTTTTCAAATAGGGGAATAAAACTTCTACATTTGTGTGTGCGATTTCACTTGGCTTATTTTTAAACTTTTGTGTTTTTTTTTAGGTGAAAAGGGGGCGCCAACGTCGACGTCGACAGCGACGCTGCAGCCGAGCCGAGTGAGCTGTGTGTGTGCGAGTGTGAGAGAATGCAATAGGCCGGCCGCCCACATGCATGCCACATGCCACATGCCACGTCGTCCTTCGCTGGCGCAATTGCATTCAATGTCATTGCAGAGCCGCTGCTGCTGCTGCTGCTGCTGCCCCGTTTGGTATTGGGGCATCGAACGTCCGACGCTGCTGCTGCTGCTGCTGCTGACCAGGCCCCTGTGTGTTTCTAGGCTTTACAGCGGCGTCGTTTGTTTCGTTTGTTTTTAACCGTTTTTCTTTCTTTCTTTTTTTTTTTGTTTGTTTTGTGGTTTTTTTTGTATCTTTTTTTTTGGTTTTTGTGCCTACTCTTTGTGGAGAGTTACTTTTGGTCGTTTTTTGGGGCATCAGCAACAGCAACAGCAACAGCATCAGCAACGGCATCGGCATCGGCATCTGGCAATGCATGCGTGCACTGCGTGCGAGAGTCCTGTGTGCGAGAGCGAGCCGGCTGCAGTGCATCATTTTATGATTTTTCCTTCTTTTTTTTTGTTTTTTTTTTTTTGGATTCGTCTGCTTTGTTTTTATTTCTCCTGCATATTTTTTAGTTGCGTTTATATTTTGTTTTCTTTTTTTTTTCTGCACTCGTTGGAGCTATATATTATATGATTCGCGACTTTTTGATAGGCCTACTCACGCGGCTCATTTTTGGTGTGGGGGGTGCGGGGGAAACTTGTCTATGTGTGTGTGAGTAGAATGATTATTTTACCTACTCCTCCTCCTTATCCCATTGCCCCCACCCAGTTCTCATGCCGCTGCGTAATTATTGTTCTCGCTTTGCTCTTGCACTTGCGGCTCCATCGCTGGCTGTGCATCTGCCCCAGCTGCCCCATCTGCCCCACTCTCCACCATATCTTCTAAGCAATACAATAAACCCAACAATGCATTTGCTCCATGTTCAGTTTAAGAGCTGTAAAAGAGATCCTGCCACACATCGAATTATCTCCGCGTCTGGGTCTCAATCGGCGCTCCATGAATAAATAAGTGCGGCAAGGGCGCAACATGCGGCTCGCTTGCAACGATTAAAGAGTTTTGTGGCGGAAGCAAGGGTTCACAATTGGACCAAAAGAACAAAACCAAAACAGCGTACATTAAAAGTGTTTTAACTGTTTTATTCTTCTGCTTTTTGTTTGACATTTGAAAAAATGTGCTGTGGCTTTGGTTTGGCGTTGGTTGCAGCGTTGCAGCGTTGCACGCACGCACGCGCTTTGTTGTTGGTGTTGGTTGCAATTGCAACTGCAACTGGTGTTTGTGCATTATACTGTTGCAAGTGTGCGTGTGTGTGTGTGTTAGCATATGCATGTATTGAGCAAAAAACATTTTTACAAATAAAAACAAAAAAAACATTCTGCATTTATTTACGTGTGCATTTTGTTGCAGCGGTGGCAGAGCTTGTTGCAGTTGCAGTGGCAGCAGCGGTGGCGTTGACAACAGTATCGACAACGACGTCGGCAGCGCGGTCGACGTTAGTGTCCACATAGGCCGAAAAAGGACGAGTTCGGCGCTCATTTGCCAGCACACACACATATATACATATATATAAATATACATAAATATATGCATACATACATGAATAGGCGTATGTACAATATATCAAAAGGATGGTCGAGAGGAGTGATGTGATGTGGTGTGGTGTGGTGGAGGGGTGTGCTGGGGTGGGTTGAGGTAGGGTGGGGTTAATATATCAGTTCAGTTTGGTGGAGCCACGCAGGTATTGTGCACACATATTTTTTTGTAGGGTTTCCATTGCATTTTTATTTAATTCTTCTTTTTTATTTTTTATTTTTGCATTTTTTTCTTCTTCGTTTTTATTTTTTTTTTTGGTTTTTTTTTTGTTTTTAACCAGCATTTGGATTACGCTTTGTTGCCTCCTCGCTGTTTTGTGTTTCATGTCGTGGATCTGCTGGCTCTTTTGCCAGTATACATGTGAGCGAGTGTGTGTGTGTGTTTGTGTGTGTTTCGTTTCGTTTATGTTGCTTGTTGCCCCTTTTTTGTTGTTGTTTTTTTGTTGGTTTTTTGTTCCAGCGATTTCTTTTTTGCAGTGTGTTGTGTTTTGGGCAGATTTTTATTTTTCGGTGGCAGCGCCGGCTCGGCCTCGGCTTTGAATCTGTAGCTGGCGATGTGGCGATGTGGAGAGGTGGAGTGAGAGCTGGGGGGGAACTGGAGGGGCGGTCACTACTGCAGTTCAATGCAGCCACGGCCGTCAGGCGAGAGCGAGAGCGAGAGAGGACGAGTCGAGTCGGGTCGGAGCAGAGCTTGAGAGCTTTAAGTAGGGGTAGCCAAATTGAGCACGCACACACATCGGCAACGGGCAGCGGGACCCTGTGTGTGTGTGTGTGTGTGTGTGTGTCGATGACGATGATGATGTTGGCCAAGATGATTATGATGGCAACGCAGCTTATTATGAAGTTGCCTGCATATTATGTGCAAGCCCCGCAGCGACTCAGAACGGACTTTGCCGTTGGAGCATTGACAACTGCAGGTTGACACACACACACAAACAGACACACGCACATACACATACACATAGAAGCACACACACACGTTCACGCACACAAATCGACGCGACGCCGTCGTCAAATGCTGCAGCTGCGACGCCAACGACGACGACGCTGATCCCAAAAAGTTTCTGGGCAACATTATTTTCGAATAGTTCAGATCCATTTAGATGAACATCAGTTAGCTATCGGATTGGACGTGCGTCGCAACCAAACAGCCAAACAACCAAACAACCAACAATCCAGCTGGCCACAGACAACACAGACAACACTGACAACACTTGTGCTAATTTGAAGCGCCTCTCGACGACGAGCCTTTCCAATAGGATTCTTAGTCCTGGGACTGCGAGGAGTGCAACTGCAACGCAATCAATCACAATGCCAACCTGATTGTGTGTGTTGCACGTTGCTGAGTTGAGCTGCTGCCGTTGCCACATCTAATAAAAATAATAATAAAAAACCGAACGGCAGCAACAAAAAAAAAACGCGTTACGATTTTTTGTTCAAGTGCTTGAGAAACTATTGTTCTTTTTTTTAATGTGAACCGTTCCGAATCCTTGTGAAAGTTCTTTGACCGAAAGACAAAACCGAACGAAGTCAAAAACAAAACAAACCTTCAATAATATCATTCACCAAATCAAACTGTTCGAAACAATAGTTGAAGAAAGAAACAAAAAACTAAACCCAAAACTAAACGCCCAAGCGCAAGTGTGTTCAAAGTGTTCTATTCTGTTCCATGGACTATAAAGAACTCTAAGCCAAATATCAACCAAACAAAACAGTTCCGAAAAGTGCTGCCAACTCGTTACAGGGAAGAGGCTCAACTTGGAGATAAGCAGGTAGGTAACGGCCCCATCCAAGTTCCATTCCTACGCTCATACTAAGTAAGTAGACATCTTTAATGTTTTGATCATTTCGGCAAGCCGAACATAACCAACAAAAAGATTTGTTTTTCTTCATTGTCTGTTGTTGCTTTTGTCTAATCCGATTGATAATGTATCTTAACTTAAAGTTCCTTTCTTGTCACCGAATATCTGGACGCAATATCTTTCAAAATATTAAAACTGAATATTCATAAATAACTAGGCAAGGATGTATTAATAACTAAGATTGATCCCATCAATGATCGAAAGATTAGAATATTAAAGACTCTCATTATTCATATCATAAATTCATATCATAAAAATATATCTTCTTCCATCAATGATCGAAAGATTAGAATATTAAAGACTCTCATTATTCATATCATATAAATATATCTTCTTCCATCAATGATCGAAAGCTTAGAATATTAGAGACTCTCATTATTCACATATAAGTTCATATCATATAAGTATCTCTTCTTCCATCAATGATCAAAAGGTTAGAATAATAGAGAATCTCAGTATTCACATATAAGTTCGTATCATATAAATATATCTTCTCCCATCAATTCACATATAATGATGTTCATATCATATAAATATATCTTCTCCCATCAATGATCGAAAGGTTTGAATATTAAAGACTCTCATTATTCACATATAAGTTCATATCATATAAATATATCTTCTCCTTTCAATCATCGAAAGTTTAGAATATTAAAAACTCTCATTATTCATATCATATAAATATATCTTCTCCCATCAATGATCGAAAGATTAGAATATTAGAAACTCTCATTATTCATATCATAAATTCATATCATATAAATATATCTTCTCCCATCAATGATCGAAAGGTTAGAATATTGGAGACTCTCAGTATTCACATATAAGTTCGTATCATATAAATATATCTTCTCCTTTCAATCATCGAAAGTTTAGAATATTAAAGACTCTCATTATTCACATATAAGTTCATATCATATAAATATATCTTCTCCCATCACTGATCGAAAGGTTTGAAAATTAAAGACTCTCATTATTCGCATATAAGTTCATATCATATAAGTATCTCTTCTTCCATCAATGATCGAAAGATTAGAATATTAGAAACTCTCATTATTCACATCATAAATTCATATCATATAAATATATCTTCTCCCATCAATTCACATATAATGATGTTCATATCATATAAATATATCTTCTCCCATAAATGATCGAAAGGTTTGAATATTAAAGACTCTCATTATTCACATATAATGATGTTCATATCATATAAATATCTCTTCTTTTTGTGGGAGATCAACAACAATATTTACAATGATAATAAAAGTAAACACACACGCGAAAAAAACTCAAGAGTCTAGCATAGAAAAGTTGAGTGGGAGCTGAATAGTCGGCGTTAAAAATTACAAAGTTATAAAAACAATAAGAAAAACGTTTACTTTATAATTTTTCACACCCGGCCAAACTGTGGTGTGCACAAAAAACGCCAAAAAACGAAAAGAAAGACAACAAAAGCCGCACTTCACCCACACACCCACACACCCACACACCACACACCACAGCACCACAGCAGCAACACCACAGCCGAGAGCAGTGTGGCAAAGCGATGCATAGAAAACTACTAAAACGGCGCTTAACGCGACGCGGAAATGAAAACTTCCCGTACTCCAATACTGCTGCTGCATATATAGTCCCAGCCCAGCTGTCCTTGTCTGTGTCCGTGTCCGTGCTGTGTCCATGCCCATGTCCATGTCCCTGCGCCACAAGGCATAAGCAGCATGAATGCAACGCATTCAAACTCGTTTGCTACAACAGGCACTCCACACACACACACACACACACAGAGAGTTCTAGCTGCAACGCCAAAGCAGGCAACAAAAAATTGTAAACATAGACAGAGTCAACAAAGTTCGCCCCGCTTCGCCCATAAAGAACAGTAGAGCTAGCTCCAGCTCCAGTTCGCAGCTTGTGTGCCTGACTCTGCATCTGACTCTGACTCTGACTCGGGGCAAATGTGGGGCGCATTTTTTTGTTGTTGTTGAAAAGTCAATTGCTAAACAATCTGAACGGTTGCCAACTCATGGCTCACTCAATTTGATGGCCTAATTGTAGGATCTGTTGGCCATTTGGCAATATATACTTGCAAGTGTTTGCTCAGCAGTTCAGTTCAGTCCAACTCCTTGCCCCCTTTATATTCTCTGCCGTTTGGGAAATTCACAGGTTGCATGGCACTACTCAGGTACTCGGCTGCATTCAACCGCTTATTCGCTTATTCGCGCTATTTAATATCAATTTGCATTCGCGCTAAATCGCTGCATATTAATTAATCGCAAATTGAATGAAATGTGAAGCCAATGCAAGAAACAACCGTCGGCAATACACAAAAAAAAAAGCCAACTGTAAAGCAATGTAATGCGTTGTGCGTATATGTGTGTGAGGGGTTCCTAAGCCCCACACCCTGCCAAAACCAGATCTCATTTAATTAAGCGCCCTTTGTACGCGTAATTGCCAGCAATCTAATTTAATGCGTTCAACTGCATCCAGCAATGCTTTTACACTCCTTTGCTATTACACTCTCTGCGCATTCTCTCTCGTCCTTTCGATACAAAGTATCGAGTGCATATTACTCATACGGCATTCATTTATTAGTATCGATTTAGGGAAATCGCGATTATTTCTTGATTTTATAAAACAACTCTGGAAATGCAGTATTAATCTAGATTAGCCATGACTTTTAAGGTATTGCATTTTATAATCGGTTGAGTTTTGAGAGAGTTACGACTTCTGAAAGATCTGACCTATCGTCAAGTTCATTATTTTCGAGAAAAATACACCCCAGGTGTTGTGTACTCGATGTAGTTGCAGTAGCAAGAAGAAGAATGGTTCGCCGAATATCCAATGATCTCATTAGTTTACCAATTTGAATTTCTATGGGTTTATCTGCAGTTCAGTTGCCATCCCAGCAGTGAACGCATTTCAATCAGTTAAATTCGAATCGTTTAGAAATTAGAGCTATTCAGTGTAAAACCCAATCGCTTAACTCTCTTTATTATACCCTGAACCCATTGAAGATGGGTAAAAAGGGTCCGTCCGTCGATCTCAGGGACTATAAGAGCTAGTGACTCCAGATTTGGTACATAAGCTCGCCTAATCCCCGCGCAGTACAAGTTTGTTTCAAATTTTCGATAACTCTTCCTGTTTCCGATATACACATGTGATCGATAACAATAAAATCTTGAATTTGGAAAACTTTTTGATGCAGTTTGAAAGCTTAGACGAAATAATGATAATCTGTGAAATCGGTTATTGAAATCGCTTGAGAAACACCGGAGATATGGAACATTGAAGTTAAGTTATACAAACACACACTCACATATACTTGCTGTATGCGTAAAGTATAGGGTTCAGGGTATCGTCTAGTCGGTATTTCTCGACTAGAGCCTTCTTACTCGTATTTTATTGGCAATATATACATTTCGTGGTTCCTTTGTGATGCATTTAAGCTGACTTCCTACTTTTTGACGAAACAGTGATCTTAACCCAAACACATAAACACATGCCCCTACGTACGTAGCGCCCCCTTCAGCGATCGAGAAGCAAACTGAACCGAGTTTAACCAACAACAACAACAACATAATTGAGAGCCATCACAGAAATTCCAGCAAAAATTGTCCGCAGTTAAATTGACTGCAATTTTTTGTTTTTAGGCAAGAACGAAATTTACAGTCGGTTCAATGACCTACAAAAAAAAAACGAAAAACGAAAAACGAAAAAACTGAAACCAAACAAAAGCCCCAACCAAAACCGAAAAACCAAAACAACAACAATGAATAAAAAAACACAAAAAAACAAAAAAAAAAGCGGCGCAGATCACCGAGATTCTTTCTGTGTTTTGTTTTTCGTTCTACTATGTATGTATGTTTGTACAGCAATCTCTCTCGTGTGTGTGTGTGTTTGCAACGATATTCAAGCTGTTAGAGAGAGAGAGAGACATTAAAGGAGAGAGCGCTCACAAAGAGGGTGAAAGGGGGGCAAGCAGAGCAGCTAAGGCGCTGCTGCGGCCAGAGACAACGCATGCAGTTGCCCAAAAAGCGCACAAAAATAAAAACTTGAAATTTGCACACACACACACACACACACACTCGTACGCACGCACACACAGAAAAAGCTGCATACAAAAATATCAAATAGCAAATCAGTCATGCGCCAAACGATGAAGGCGACGTTGTCGGCAGAGGGGGGGCTGAGACGTTGCGAGTGGCAACGAAAACTTGTAAAATGCCAGGCTGCTCGGTTAAAAGATGCACGATGGTCGAAAGGGTAGAGAAGGGAAGGAAGCACTTGCAAAGATTGCATGAGCCTCTGACTAATGAAAGCTCAATGCACAGCAATCAAGTCGCAAGGATCGTGGCCAGCAGCTTAGAAGAAGCGCAGGAGACACACAGAAACACAAACCAGAGCAGCTAGCTTGGATTGTGCAACACATGCTCCTCATAAACACACACACACACACACATACACAGAAAGGAGCAAAATCATTGTTCGTTCTTCTTCGAAGCAGATCGTTGTTGAATTGAACCAACATATGGTGGAAACACACAACCGTCGGCTCTGACAGGGCGGCCATTAAAGTAATTGCCAAGCACTTGAATCTTCGCGATGCAACCGTGGGTATATATGTGTGTGTGTGTATTTAAATATATTTAAATATTTAGAATACATTTACAAAAATCACTCCCTAGTATCAATGTTTTAGGGGGAGAAAAAACTAACTTAATATGGCAGCATTAAGTTTAAGTTTATTTGTAAATTATGCTCTTATCAGGACTGCGCGATGGAAAAACGTCCTGTATGCGAGTATGCACAGACATATATTTAAATGAACCAGAAATCAATATAAAAAGCTATCTCATCACGGATCAACGTGTAATGAAAACAAGTAAGAAGACTGTAGTCTAGTGTCTCTCAACTGATTTCAATAAAACTTTCACAGATTGTTATTATTTCGTCTAATTTTTCAAACTGCATGAAAAAGTTTTCTGAATTCAAGATTTTGTTGTTATCGATCACATGTGTATATCGGAAACGGGGAGAGTTATCGAAACAATATCGACTCGTCTGTTGATGCTGATGAAGAATATATATAATTTTCCATATTTAAGATTTTGTTGTTATCGATAACATGTGTATATCGAAAACGGGGAAAGTTATCGAAACGATATCGACTCGGCTGTTGATGCTGATCAAGAATATATATACTTTATGGGGTCGCAGATGCTTCCTTCTGCCTTTACATACTTTTGCACAAAACCATTATACCCTGTTTACCCATTTTCAATGGGTTCAGGGTATAATGAACCAGAAATCAAGCTTAATATCTATGTATAAAAAGCTATCTCAACACAGATCAACGTGTAATGAAAATATATACAATATAGATATTATCCAACATGCGAACATGTAGACAACTATGTTCGCATATTGGATAATATCTATGTGTATCTGGCTTCGTTGTCTTCGCATATCGGACCCCATAAAGTATAGATAGAAGTATAGATATTCCTGATAACCTTCGCAAACTGAGTGGATAATGTCTGTTCTTCTGTTTGTATGCACTCAGTTTTTAAGATATCGATCTGAAACTTCGGTCAGGTTCTTCTTTTTGATCATTTTTGAAAGTCATCCATATGGGATAAGATCACTCTGTCATGCAAATGAAAAGTCTATGAGAGATGACATGTATATAGAAAGTGTATATAAAAAAGTCGGCATAGCTTCCTTACTTGGTTTTTTATGCAATTTGTTAAGCATTTTATGGGTAGCGGCGGCGGCGGCGGCGGTGGAGGTAGTATACAAATAAAATACGAATACATATTGCGTACCAGGAAAGACAAGGGCCAAAAACAATGCAAAATAATGCACCGAACCTTGTATCCGGTTAGACTAGAATTTCGGGTATTAAATGACAACAGCAGCAGCAACAACACCAACAACAACAGCAGCAACAACAGCAGCAACAACAACAGCAACAACAGCAGCAGTGCCAGCAGAGAAGCCACTCTAATCTTAAAAAATACTTTGTACACACTTTTTACATACACATGTATGTATATATATATATATAGAAATATAGAACACATTTATGTACATATTGTACACTGATGTTTACGTATAAGTACGTTCATATTTCTTCTTCCTCTTTTTTTGCGCACAAAGTCAAACGCCTACGAAAAAATGCGCAACTGCATAGGCGACATCGAGCGAGGGGCACGTTGAGGGGTGCAAGCAGCAACGTCAAATGAGAATTTGATCGTGAACGAGAATGAGAATGAGAACCAGAACAAGAACGACACTTGTATGCCTTTAACACACACACACACATTCATACATGCACAGCTGCATCGGCATTGTGTGTGTGACTATTCAGTTTGCTGCTTGCTACTAAAAAGTCGAAAAATAATTTTTTATTTATTTATTTTTATTTTTTTGGCAGTCATTGACCTGCATTGTAGCAAACTGCGAACAGTGAACAGTGAACAGTGCGGCGAGCAACAAAAACAGCAACAGCCATGGCCAAGGCAAACGCTTGCTCGGGGCATGAGTCGAACGGGGGGGGGACGACGATGTAGAAAGATAGCAAACAACTTAAACACAGAGAACGATAGTCTCAGCACACACAAACACACTTCCACACTCATGCACATGCACATGCACATGCACATACACACACATATACACATACATATACATATATTGAAAGCTCCTGACCCGTTGGTGATCTCACTGAGCGCTGAGCAGTTCTCTTACACTCTCGCGCTCATTCTCATTCTCATTCTTCACGCACTTGAAGCTGAGTAGGCAAAAGCTTTTTTTCGGCTGGCATGACTGCAACAATGTGTGCGTGTGTGTGTGTGTGTGTGCATACAGGGTGCTTAGAAGCTGCCAGTGCGGATTGGATCGGATCGGATCGCTGCGCTGCGCTGCATAGCCAGACAAATACCCAAAAATGATTCACGCGAGGCCCCCAACAAATGCGTGTTGAGAAGTGCATTGACTTCTCTGCTCCTCAGCGATTTGCGTGGCATTGACACACACACACACACACACACACATACATACTGTTGATTATGAATGCAAATACGCAAACACATGTGATTAAGTGGCAAGGCTTTGACCTCGACACTGGCTAACAGCACTCGTCTATGCCACAACAATTATTACAATCATTTAAGATCGATTCGCTCAATTTTTCGATTTGTGATCGGCCGCATTCTCTCGTTCAATACATACATACACACGTACACACACACATTCGTGCAATCGCTCAGCTCAGTTTGGTTTGGCCGATAAGACACAGTTCAGTGCACGCTACACAAAACAACTGCGAAAATCGACAAAGTGTAACAACACAAAGCTAAAAATACACACAGCACAATGCTGTTTATCAAATTCACACACACTCGCTTTCGTACATGCATATGTACATCTGCGAACAAAATAATAGCACCACCTTTAGCTTACTTGCCCAAAAAACACAAATATCAAATTTTGCTTTCTTTCGAAAACTTCGAGAAGAAAGTCCCAACCGGTTCAGGAAGCAATCTTTGACTAACAGATGATTTTCAAAATCTTATGTTTGGGCATCCTCTTAGGCTGTTTTTTCCTCATTCTTACTAGCCTTACTTGCACCTGTCCATCAAATATTGATCCATACATCCACTGAACACTTAAGACACATTTTTCTAACTTTGCTTTTTTTTTTCGAAAACTTCGAGAAGAAAGAGTCAACCGGTTCAGGAAGCAATCTTTGACTTACAGATGATTTTCAAACTGTTATGTTTGGGCATCCTCTTAAGCTGTTTTTTCCTCATTCTTACTAGCCTTACTTGCACCTATCCATAAAATATTGATCCGTACATCAACTGAACACTTTAGACAAATTTTTCGAACTTTTTGCGTTTGTCAAATATTGATCGCAATGTGACTAGGTTTGAAATGGTTTTCCCCAGAAGCTTTCAGCGTTTTAGCTATGTTCTCTA
Source organism: Scaptomyza reducta (assembly GCA_035044485.1). NCBI lineage: Eukaryota > Metazoa > Arthropoda > Insecta > Diptera > Drosophilidae > Scaptomyza > Scaptomyza reducta. Next base: position 247,050 of record JAWNNV010000659.1, on the reverse strand, counting down.
ATGTATAAGTCACATTTTGCTCAAGGACATTTCTTAGTTTTGTCCTTAAAGGACCACAACTGTTTGCGCTTGATAAGAAATAAGGTCAAACACATTATTGCGAACTTGCATTAGCCCTATCCTTATAAATTTCTTCCTGATTTCGTTCTTTTTCAACACTGCTGTGCATTTGACGACAAATTAGAATGCAAATTCACTCCTTAATAATTTAAATAATATTTATCAGAAGTTAAATATATTAAACATTAAACATTTTATAGGAATAGATTTGATAACACACAATAAAAACAAATTTCTAATTATCGTATCAATAACAAGTAAGAAGGAAGTGTATATCGGAAACGGAAAGAGTTATCGAAACTTAGAAACAAACTTGTACTGCCTAGGGATTAGGCGAGCTTCGAAATCTGGAATCTACATACAGACGGACAGATGGTCGGATAGCTATATCGATTCGGCTGATCAAGAATATATATACTTTATGGGGTCGGAGAAGCTTCCTTCAGCCACAAACCCATTATACCCTTTTTACCCATTTTCAATGGAATCAGGGTATAAAAAACATATATTCTTTGTGAAGTGGAGACTCCAAGCAATATAAAGAATTGAAAAACTTAATGTTTGTTTTTTGGGTAGTAAGTAAACGTAGCTATATATTTTTGTTCGCAAATCTCACTACTTAGCATCTAGTTGAGTCGCGCTGTCTTATTGATAGGTAAATGAATTTGATCCCGCAAGCATTTGTTGGTCATACTAAACGAATGCATGAGTATGAATGTTCAAAATGTATGTATGCCGAAGGATGTATGTGTATGTGTATGTCGTGTGGTTGTGCGTGTTTCACTGGCAGTAAGTGCGCTTTCGAAAGTTATCAATCACACAAAATCCATCCAGCCAGCTAGAAGAAGAAGAAACGCCCACGCACTGTCAAATGACTACAAACATTTTGTAATGAAAAGCGTTGCGCTTCTTCTTTCCTGTGCTCTCACTTCTAAGTATGTATATGTATGTATGTATGCGAACGTACATCCATTGAATCCATACAATATTAAAAAGTGAACTAGAAGTTATTGCTGCCATACCAAACCCCCCATCCTTCGGGCACCTCTCCTTTCGTTTTTTCTTTGCCTTTTCTTTCTTTTTTTTGGCGCCTTCTCCTAACTCAGCCCCAAAAAGATGTTATAGAAATTTTTAAACATGTTTCAACTACGCCTCAACCCAACTTATCACGACTGGCTGAAGACTGCGCGTTGTATTTGAGTAACTCTATTCATCATTTTGCGCGCTTCTTTAGCGTCGTCCTTGTGCTCGTCCTCGTCGTCGTCGTTTTCAGCTAACCAACACAAGAAGCAGCAACAACACTAGAAGCAGCAGCAGCAGTAAAAAAAAAATACAGCCAGAAGTGAAAACTGCTTACAAGGATTTCACTCTGCATCTGCAAGCGCCTCTCCGCCCCTCCGCCTCGCTGCCTCTTCTCCCACTCTCTCCGGCGAGCTGGGATATGCTTTTTAATATGTACTTACTAAAGAACGCACACACACACATATACATACATATGTACATATGTCTATTCATACTTCTTAATACATACATACATGTGCATGTATGTATATGTTTGCTTGAAGCTGTCGTGTGTGTGTGGGGGTGTGGGGGGGTTAGCAGCGGCACGCTTTGTATAAGTATAAAATTCTAAGAAAAGAAGTATTAATCCTTAGCTTAAACATTTGCCAACCGCAGCAGTAGCAGCAACAGCAACAGCAACAGCAGGCTTTTTCACTGTCTACACATCCCTAAATACAAACAAACACACACACACATACACCTACTCACACACACACACACACACATACAGATGGAGGAAGCTGGTGGCAGCTTGGCAGCTCGTAGCTCATGCTATGCCTCCTCCTTGTTCTTGTCCTTGTGGAGTACAACGCTGAGCAATTGATTTGTACCACAAACCATTAACTTGCCACATGCTGCAAGCTCTCGTTCATATTATTGCGAATATTCAATATTGATTGTAATTATCAAAAAGTTCGAAAGAACTAACTACAACTATTCGTTTGCCTGGCGACAGTAGTAATGGATGATTCATTGCATTCCTTCATGCATTACACATGCTCTCCGATTCTTCTAATCCATCTATGAAGTAAGCAAACAACAGCAAAAGCTACAGCGGCAACAATGTTGTTAAGCAGCTGAAGCAAAAGCAACGAAACAGAAGAAGAAGAAGAAGAAACAGCAGCAGCAGCAGCAGAAGCAGTGCTGAGTGCGTACTTACTTTTGGCTTCGTATCGCTTTTATTCAAATTCATAATCGCAAAATTTTTATATTCTACTTATGCTCAAAAGACGCGCGCGCGTGTGTGTGTGTGTGTGTGTGTGTGTGTGTGTGTGTGTGTGTGTAGATGAATGGTGGGAGCAAGGACTAGTGGTTCGGCTTTGTGCTGAGCCTACAATGAGGCCACCCATTCGATATCGCCCGATACCGCCCTGTCGTTCGGTCTGTCGTTCTGTCGGTCGGTCTGTCGATCCCCAGTGCCTCCGCGTCTTCAACATCATCCATCCACACACAGTTACATCCTTAGTCCTGTCCCAAAGCATACTATACCTTCCCGTCCCCTTGCCCCAACCGCTCTTGGTGCTGTAATCGGAAACTTTCCTCTTTCTTAACATTTTTCATCTTTTTTTTTTGTGCTTTCATTTTGCTTGTGCCAAAAATACAAAAAGTAAGAAAGGACACGGGGAAAGAGGTGGTGGGGGAGGGAGGGGGTGTTGCAAAAGCGCTGAGAATGGAATGAATGAATAATAAAAGCGAAGCACTCGATGGCGTAGAATTTGAATAGAAGCTTAGTTTTTCGCTTATACAACAAAAACTTTCTTTTTTTTCGGGGTTGTTTCCAATTTTTTTCTACTTTGCTCGCGACGTCGACGGCAACGGCGAAGCTGTGTGAGGGCGCTGGTGTTTGCGGGTGTATGTGTATGTGTGTGTGTGTGTGTGTGTGTATTTAAGTTGTGCACAGTCAGAAAAGGGCAAGGAAAGCGTTTTTACAAAACGACACACAGACATAGAAAGCAAGCAAGCTAGAAAGAGAGATAGAGAAAGAGAACGAGAGAGGGCGAGCGGCTAACACACACACACACACACATAGAAACACACAGCGACTCGCATAGTAGACGCAGACGCAAGACGGCAGAGAAGAAAAACTGAAAAGTTTATAATTACTTATTTTTTGATGAATTGGGTAAATATTAAAAAAGAAAAAGAAAACCCAAATCGGAGCGGGGGCAGGGGCAGGGGCAGGGGCGGCGAATCAACGGGAATAGGACTAAAGCGATAACTGGGCACGGCACGGCACGGCACAAGGGGCGGCTGGGACAAACTTGGCGGCAGCGGCGGCGGCGGCAACGACAACCAAAAAGGTACAGCGCGCGCGAGCTTAAAAAGAAATACGACTACATTAAAAATTATCGATCGATTTTGTTTTTATTTCTTTTCATTCTTATTTTTTTGTAGTAGTAGTATTTTGTTGTCAGCTCCGTTGCTGCTGCTGCTGTTGTTCGTATTGCTGCTGCTGCTACTCTTCTTGTTTAAAAATTACCAGCAATGAAAACTATACGAAAAGCAAGCTGAGTCCGCTGTTCGTTCCACTTAGCAGTTGCAGCAGTCTCATTCTCATTCTCATTCTCATTCGCATTCTCATTAATGTTGCTGTAGCCGTCGTAATGGCCATCAGTGTTGTGTCAGATTATTGGTTGTCAACTGCAAAGCTTAAGTACAGTTAATAGTAGTGGCATCAGCAGGGAGGGGATGTGATGTCAGTTGGTCAATGAAGTGCAACATGCAACATACTCTTATACTATATATGTACAACCTCCTCTCGTTTTGGTTGCAGTCAAAGGCGTGACTAAATTGTAAGTTCATTTGCCCAATTAATTTTGTTAAATATGTAATTTAATTGTACAAGGAAGCGCCCACGACAACATCAGCAACATCAGCAACATCAGCAACAACATCAGCAACATCAACATTAGCAAGAACGTCTGTAAAAACAACAACAACAATAATAATAACAGCAGGAAGGTTGAAGACGTCGCGACGTTGAAAGACATCCTTATTAAGTTTAATTGAATTTGTCGTTTGTTTTTTTTGCATTGCTGCTGCTCATGTTGCATGTTTTCAGTATTTTATTTATTTTTATTTTTTTGTTTTTTGTTTTTTGTGTTTTTGCTTGTGCGCTTTTTGTTAATCAAATAAACTCTAAATAACCAAAAAGCGCAAAAGAAGTTAAGAAGTCATACCAAACCCTGCCCCTGCCCCTGCCCCCTTCTCAACTCTTACTCGTACCACATTGTATGTATTTAGTAGAAACTGAAGTAAGCCGTCGACGCGACGGCGAACGAGATGCCAAAGGAAATGCGCTTTATGAATTTTATTAAAAAGAAAACAAATTGCCAATCCCCATTATCTACCCCTATTTCCACTCTTACTCTCTAGTTTTTTATATATGTTTTTTTTTGTCTTGCAAGTTTATTTTGTCTAGTGTTTATTGTGTCTTCGGGAAGAGGCTAACTTTTCGAATCTGTTGTATTTTGAATGCCAACTCAAATCATTATGTTATTCGTCTGCAACAAAGATCTGCGAACAGAAAACGAAGACGCATCACGCTTTCTCCAGTTTATAACTTATTTGCACTTAATACTATAACATCTAACAAACATTTTGTAAAAGAACTTCATCAAAAAATATTGATTAACAAGTAAGAAGGCTCTAGTCGACTTGACGATACCCTGAACCCTATACTTTACGCGTACAGTCATTGCTGCAAGTATGTGTGTGTGTACGCGTATAGAACATACTTTCTTAGCTTCAATACTCCATATATCCAGTGTTTCTCAACCGATTTCAATAAAAGGTTTACAGATTATCATTATTTCGCCTAATGTTTTAAATTGCATCACAAAGTTTTCCAAATTCAAGATTTTGTTGTTATCGATCACATGTGTATATCGGAAACGGGAAGAGGTATCGAAAATTTGAAACAAACTTGTACTGCCTAGGGATTAGGCGAGCTTATATTCCAAATCTGGAGTCTCTAGCTCTTATAGTCTCTGAGATCGCCTGTTACATACTTTTGCACAAAACCATTATACCCTTTTTACCCATTGTCAATGGGTTCAGGGTATGAAAAGCCAGCCACAGTGATTTTTTCGAAAGGCTTTTGTTAAGAAAGATGTGTTTCGTTGGCCACGAATACTCGTCTCTAAGTCGAAACACAGATTTTTTACCATTTTAAGAAGTTGTGCTTTTGTATAAGAAAGTGCCAATCCAATAATAATTTCACACACACACACACACCTTAAAGATGTTGCTTAGCTGTCAGCGTATGTCGAGGGCGTACGCGTCGCTTATCATGGCTCTGTTTGTACGGGCTTATCATTGCCAAATATGTGAGAAGAGGCCGGCGATCGTTAGTCATTCTCGTTTCTCGCTACTCAGTGCTTGTGAGGCACAAGTGGGTTGTAAACGTTATTTTTTTGGTATACTACAACAACAATAGCAAGAATCATTGCGAAGGCTAAAATCCCAGCCGCTAAACAGAAATGTATATTGGCATCAAAGCACCCAAACACCCCCCCAGAGCCCCATTGTCATCTCATTCTATAAGATACAAAAACTTTGCCAACTAACTGGCATCTTCTACACACTAGCAGTAAGTGTAGTAGAATTTCCTTACCCTCCCCCCGCCCGCTCCACACTGTACTGTACTGCTCTGTACTGTACATATTTTCAAATACTGCCAAGGGGCGGCTCATCAGCCATTGCCATTGCCATTGCCATTGCCCAAAGCTTTCTTAGTGCCAGAAAATCTGCGGAATTTATAAAATTTTCATAGTTACAACTTTCTTTATGTTGTATACGAGCGTGGGTGAGGGGGTAGTGCCGAGGAGTGCCGAGGAGTGCCGTTAACTTAATGTGCAGTAGAATCGGAGCTAGACCCGACCCATCGCAAACCACCATCGCCATCGCCATACCGCACCATCCTCCCGCTTCTATTTTGCAGTTTAGTTTCAAATACATGACTGCTGTTGTTGCTTATGTTGCTGTTGCTGTTGCTGTCGCTGCTGCTGCTTCTTCTTCTTGCTGTGCTTCTGTTGCTGCAGTCTTTTTTGGCAATATTTTTTGCGTGCTCCTTCTTCTATACACAAGTCTCTCCATTATTATTATTATTATTCTTTTTTTAGCCTCCTTTTTTTTTCTTGTTGTTCAAATGGGATTAAAAGAGAGGGATATACCGATAGCAAGCAAAGAGAGAACGAAAGAGCGACAGAGAGAGAGAGAGAGACTCATGCCACGATAGAGACAAAGAGTGAGAAAGCGAATAGCGTAATAAGAGGCGGCTGTCTTAATGTTGTTGTTGATGTTGCTGTTGTTGTTGTTGTTACTATGAAGCAACTGTCGGGCCGACGCGAACCCCCAGCGAAACAAAAAACCAGCAACAGCAACCCAGTCAGGCCCCGTCACCCCTCACCCACCAGACCCCATACCCCATCGCCTTACGCTTTTGCCGCTGCTTGGCAAACAGACGCAAACTTTTCAGCGCTCTAACAGTTTCTCCTATACCTAAAATATACCGTCAATGGGAAGAGCCCGGAAGGGCATATAGGGGGAATGGGGGAATAGGGAAAAAAGGCAACCGAGAATGAAAAGGAAACCCAAAGAAAATGTAAGCGCGCGCGAGAAATGTTAAAAAATATTTTTATAGCTCCGCGAAACGTTAGAATAGTGTTTGCGTTCAAGCTGCCTCTGTGTGTGTGTGTCTGTGAGTGTGTGTGTGTGTGTGTGTGTGTGTGTGTGTGTGTGTGTGTGTCTGTGTGTGTGTGTGTAAATGGCACGCCTGTTTCTTATGCTGCTGCTGCTGCTCCCAAAGTTTGAAGGTCGACAGAACCAGCAGCGACGGCAACGTCTTCCTCATTCCTGCTCCTTTTCCTGCTGCTGCTGCTGCCAAAGTTGTTGTTGTTAGTCAAATGGGGTGTTGATTGAACGGTTGGTTGCCCGCCCACCCGCGTTGTGTGTGGCACCCTCCCTGCTGTTTCTGTTTCTGTTTTGTATTGCGAGCTTAGACACAAATTTTACAGTCCACCCACACAAAAATGCTGCAGCAGCCCAGAAAAAAGGCAGCTCCTGGCAAAAAGGGGACGGGGGAGGGGGAGGGGGAGATGAGCACAGTAGCAAGGTAGTAGGTAGATGAAAAAGTGAATGCGGGAATGGGCAAAGTTAGTTGGCAAAAGTATTACTTGAGCATGTATAGAAAGATTGCCAACTACCAGAGGGAAAGGGGATTGGGAACACCCAAACTTAGGCAGAGGGAATAGGGAATAGGGGAAGGAAGTCGAAGAGAAGATAACGGACGGCTTCTGCACTTAACGCAGGCTGCTGCTGCTGCTGGTAGTAGTAGTAAGCAAGCTGTGTGCACTAAATAAATTGTAATACAAAGTTTCGCGCTGAATTATTATGTATTCAAATCGATAACAGGCCGAGAGGAGTTCGAGTTCGAGTTCGAGTGTATGTGTATGTGTGTGAGTTCCTCTAGAGTACGTGTAGTGAGACTTCTTTGATTTGGTTCTTGCGTACAGTTGTGCGTGGGGCACACACAGTTGTTTAGAGCTGATGTAGAGAGTCTTAGCAAGTTAGTTGACCTGGCTGGAATAGAAAGTCTGTTGCTTGCTTCTATTATTTTCTTGTTTAGTTTGTTATGTTGCCAACCTCATCATCGCATCATGTGAGCTAACATTAATAAACATTTGCACGACGATCAGGGGTCAACGGATAACGCTGCGGCAATGTCAGCCTGAGAAACGCAGACTGAGGTCGCTTGTGCAGCGGGGTTATTCCTCGCCAAGATAGCTTGGTAAACAGGCTATGTCATTATTGTTAACTTAACTACACACACATATATATATATGTGAATGTCTGTTAGCTGCACTGCGGTAGTAATGCCACATCGCGTATACTTGATACGAATTCTCATGCACCAAATATTTATTGCCATTTGTGTGCTGGTCATTAGTATTGGTATTGCACACAAACTTAGAAAACGTACCTTAGTTGAGCCTTTTTTTCGTAGAGCAAGTTTCGGGGCTTAGGTCAGGGGTCAGGGGCTAAAGTATCTATCTACTGAGAGCTTATCCAAACGCTGGTCCGGCTGCAAAAGCTCATTTAGTTATTTTTGCCGAAAATTTACAGCATTTTTCATTTTTTTGCACACATTTTTTTCATTGCATTCGCCTGCCTCCCCGCCTGCCTGCCATAGACACACAGTCATAGACATAGTCCTGACTGTCTACATCCTTCTTCCCCGCATGGCCAGAGAGACAGCGTGTAAGTGCAGAAAAAAATATAACTGGACTGGCGCTTGGCAAAGGCTAGTGGACAGTAAAGGAGTCTGACAGACCGACCGCCCTGTCCACCCCGTCCGCCCGTCCACCCGTCCGTCCGTCGGTAGCATTTTAAATATAATTATAATATAATTTGGCGCGGTATTTTTTCGCGTTGCTGCTGCCACATTGTGTGTGTGTGTGTGTGTGTGTGTGTGTTTTGGTATTAGCGGCACTTTGCTGATAAGAGGGCAAGTGGCGGGGGGTTGGTCGGTTGGTGGGGGGATCACTGCATTGTTAATGCAATTTCGCTTTGCTACCGCGTTTTTGTTATGCTTTCGTATTAAAATAATTATACAATTTTTTTTCATTTCTTTTTTTCTTTTTTGCCCATTTTATGCATGTGTAGAAATACTTCTAGCCGTACTGTATTGTTTTGGCCCGTTTTGTTGTTTTTGTTTTGCATGTGTGTAAACTGTAAATTGTAAATTGTAAAAGTCAGTTTTGATACTTTTTTGCCATTGTGTTGCCGACGCCGCCGCCGCCTGGCTCTGACATTTTTTTTTTTTTTGTTTTTTTTTTTTTTGAATTATTTTCACATTGCGCCGAATTCTAGCATGTAATTTCGTAGGAAAGTTTAGTAAGTGCTATAAAAAAATGCAAATGGAAATGGTAAATGCAAAATGCAAAATGCAAAACGGAAACAAGTAAAAGCGCTGCAGTCGGACAGTCGTAACCGACAGCGGAATACTCTGATAACAGTAGAGAAGTACCTCTATATATTTATTTATCCATACTTTGGAAGAGCTTTCCTCCCACTAAACGCTTACTATAAAAAACTATTGAAGTTGAAGATACAGATACATACTGTTGAAGTTGAAGATACAGATACATGGACCAAGATCTTTGACAAATTTGAAGTCTTTAAGTCCTTAAGGCAGTCCAAGAAGCACGCGTTCATACAGACAGAAGGACACAGACAACCTGACCCTGACGGGCGTTCATACGAGACAGAAGGACACAGACACCCTGACCCTGATGGATATTGCACAAAACCAATATACCCTTTCACCTTCGGTCATCAGAGTAATAGTAAAACATGAAACTGCGCAATGAAATGGATAGAATATATCGCGCTTATGCCATATCACATTAATTCCTCAAAAAGTCTCCTGGTCTCATACCCAAAAATAGAATAGTATTGCATTCTCAATCCGCTGCAGATCTGCTGCAAAACCATTGTATGTTTATGTTTCAACCCCTTGCGAACCTCCGCCGCCCCTGCCGCACCTACCGTGATTTTTGAGGGAGCAAAAGTTTTTCAATAAACAATCGAAGGGGCACAAGCTAATAATGTAAATATTTACACAACACTTATATCGAGACACAAATGAATGTATTTATGTATAAGTTTTGTAATAATCACGATGAAGCTGGAGCAGGAGCAGGAGCAGTTCGGAGCAATAATCAATTTGGCAACAAGCTAATAGCAAATATTCACAACACCTTATGCAACTCCGCAACTCACTTGGAGTCTCGAATATCCGAAAGAAAAGGCCAATGCGTAATACAATGACAGTTGACGACCAGACCTGACTGTCCCTGGCTGCTGTCAGGGCAGATATCCTGCAACAGGTAGTGCGGCGAGTGAGTGAGTGGTTCGGTTCGGTGGGGTTTGGGTTTGGTTCGTTTCGTTTCGTTTCGTGCTTGTCTTGTGGATTTACCACGTTTCGCTTCGCATCGTCGCGCCTGTCACCGAGCAGGAGGAGAAATTCACGTTGGCAACCATCTGCAGACAGCCGTGACCTTCAATGGACAATGCGAAACTGTGCCACATGCCTGGCGCTGCTGGGGTTTGCGTCTGTTGTCTGGTGCCTGGAAGCTGGGTAAGATGCCCAAGCAATTCACAGTTAATTTTCAATTCCTAACTCTCAACTCGCATCTTAGAAATCAAGGATCGAAGGAGTTGTATTCCAACCAAAGCAAGCAAACATTTCCCATACCTCTTCTTCATATATATAGACACAGAGAGACATACACCCGACGAAGCAGGAGGCAGGAGGCGGACAGTTACCATCGTTACGTTGGAGCTGGACGCCGAGCAGCAAACACGCGAGCAATGTTCCTCTGCTCCTTCGCTTTTTGCCATTGAAAATTAAAAGCCCGGCTGCCCATAGCAATTTGTTGGAGTGTTTGTCGCTTTGTTGCTGCCGCGGACTTTTGACTTCCGGCTTCTGTCTCTCTCTCTCTTTACTTTCTCTGTCTCTGTCGCTGTCGCTGTGGCATGTTGGCCTTGCCGACAGCCGACAGCCGGCAACCGACAACTGCCTTGACCTTGCAGCTGGCCCCTCTAACAGGCAGACTGAGCGTCTACCTGTCTGCCAATCTTACGCGTGTTGCTACATGTCTATGTATGTGTGTGTGTCTGTGTTTGTAATGATAATCCGCATAAAATTACAAGCAAAGCGCAGACGACAAACGCCCACCCACACACATACAGACAGACTCACACAGACAAGGCGACAAGGCGAAGCAAAAGTAAGGCCAAGGTCATTCCCATTCTCACGCACACCCACACGCACACATATCCACATCGACACACACACACACACAGACATACACGCCAATTGGCCAAGCAAGTGAAGTCGTCGGCGCGTGGCTCACTTTCACTCGCATACCCAAAAAAAAAACAGAGCCAAGCAACTCATTCCCACTCCCATGCCAGAAACTCATCCACAGCCAGACAGGCAGCTAGCCAAACGAGCGTCCTAAGGTCCTCAGCAGCAGCATATGTGTATGAGTATGTGTGCATGTGTATGTGTATGTGTGTTTGGGTGTGAGTGTAAGTGAAAGTGTGTGTGTGTGTGTGTGTGTGAGAGTGTGTCAACCAGTCAAGAGCATATGTGGATTCGACGCGGCGCCCGAAAACATTTCCTGCCCATGTCCTCCTCGTAGTCCTGGCGACTGTCTTTCTGTGTACGTACGTACGTACCAACGTGTATGTGTGTATGTGTGTTCTTAAGTTTTTATGGCTTGCTGACTACTACTTCCGGGTTGGGTCTGGCTTTGGGTCTTTGGGTTTGGGTTTGGGTTTTGGGTCTGAAACCGGGTATGTCAGGCAAAGCAATGAATATATTAACACACTGCCACACACAACAACTTGCCGCCCACAGCAGACAATGTCTTATTGTGCCAGTGTTTGTATGTGGTGTGTGGTGAGTGTGTGTGTGTGTGGGTGTGTGTGTCTGTGAGTCCTTGACGTCCGGCGTTAAGTATACAAAGAGAGTCTGGCCGTGTCCGTGACTTTGTCTTGCTCCTTGCTCCTTGCCCGCTTGCTCGCCACAGCGAGTTGCCATTGTTGCGCCTTGGGCTCCTCACGCAACAAGTTGACACACACACACACACACACTCGCACACGCACACACCCAAATCAACAAATTATCACACACTGCCACAGACGTTTCTTTATGTCTTTATCTCCATCCCGACTTGTATATCCATCTCCATCTTCGTTCCCAAGCCCACTCAAATCGCCGCCTCCTTGACGTTGTCTCGTTTCTATGGGCATCATCTTTTCTCTGTCTGACTGTCTGACTGTTTTGGCGTGTGTGTGTGTGTGTGTTTACTGCTAGTTGAGTTCGATAATATGGAAATTTTTATGATTATGTAGCCCGAATCGAACAGCAATGCCCCTTTTGTCAAACAGACAACTTATCGCTGTGTGTGTGCGTGTGTGTGTGTGTGTGTGCCAATAAGGAAAATCCTTGCACAAACTTACCGTTATTGTTGACAAGCAAACAAAACGACAAACAGAAACGGCAAATCAAGAAATCTTGGCGAAAATAAATGGAAAAGCTGTCCGTTACAGTCCGAAAATCGAACAGGGACACAGACCGGGACCAGGACCAGGACCTGCCCTCACTCACATACATGTTTGTAGTCTCCGTGGTGTGCGTATGTAAGCTATATTACACACATGAACACACAGACAAAGACAGACCCTTGACCCTTGCGAGCAGAGCAGACAAAAAAGGGGGACAGCCTGTAGGACTCATGAGCGCTATCACTTACTTATGTCATGTCAGACAGGTTTTGGCCAGTGGAAGGGTTGACGGGTTAGCGGATTGTCGGATTGGCGGACGGTTCGGTGGTCGTTTCTACATCCGCGTCTAGGCCGTGTCTCGTTAAGTGTTTTGGCAAAGATTTAATGCACGGGTTCAGGTTGGGGTCAGGCTTAGGTAAAGTCCTTGAATGCAGGGTTAAGGGTTGAGGCATTTTACACACACCCGACTCGATTGGTTCATTTGCATTTGTCAGCAATGGGACATGTTTTAATCGACGCACACACACACACACATCGCATGGCAGGACAGGGCAGGGCAGGGGCGGTTTCGTGGTCAGGAGAAGGGCACCCCACTGCTGTTGCTGTTGCTGTTGTTGCCGTAGATAATGCCTTTTAAATTGCTGCCTATTTTACCGCATTTGAAGCGATCTCTTTTGGGACAAAAAGCAGCTCGGTGTGCCGCCTAGGTCAAGGGTTGAGGTCAATGGGTTTGTTTAAGTAAATTTGTGTGCTTATATGTGTTTTGATTTCTGAACTGTGAGGAAAGGGTTCAAGGATACAACACGACCCTCTCTCACTCTTACTGGTTTAGATTTAACCAAGCAATTGCAATCGTTTTGAAAAACTAGATTCGACAAAACTCCCTTGGCCCCTCGGGTTTTGGGGTAGAGAAGCCAATAGTGTTAATTGTTAGCTTGTTGAGCTTCAACCCAAATGGGCAGTGTTCGGGCCAGTGTTGAGGTCATGGAGGTAAGGACGACAAGCACGCCCAAGGATTGCGTTCTCAAGAATATTTTTGTTGCCTTCATATGTTAAATGCCATGGGGCTGATAAAGGGCCGGGAGGTGGGGTAGAGTTGGGGTAAATACTCGACGACGCTAAATATAAAAGAAAAAGTTTTAAATTAATTATTAGAAAAAGCATCAGCTGCGGTGAGAGAGCCCAAGAAAGGGTAACGTCCCAAAGGTTTTCGAGCCACACACACACACACAATCACACACATCAGCAAGCATCAGTTTGTTCATGCAGTACATGTATGCGTTTGTAGTGTATGTGTGTGTGCGTGTGTCACCTCCCTAGGCAATTTCCTTTGCCAAATTGAAAAATTACGCTCGCGCAAAGTTTCGTTGCCTTGATTTGGCCCCGACTCCCTAACACTCACCCTCCGTTTCCCATTTACCAATTCCCATCCCCATCCCCATCCCCATTCCCCAGGCTCACGAAGGAGTGAGCACTACTTAAGCGGCGAGGTAAGGCGTTTTTACTTTTCATACGCTTATTACATCATTCCAATGTACATGTGTGCGACATTTTAGGAAAAACTCAAGCTCAAACTCGAAACACAAAAATTTGTTTCGGTTTCGGTTTCGAATTCCGGGTACGGGCAAAGTACGGTTACTACGCATTTTCGGGTTCTCTCTCTCTCTCTGTGTGTGTGTGTGTGTGTGTGCTTTTTTTTCCTTTTGTACACACACACACGGACAAACTTACGCAACAAAAAACGAGTAAAGCGCTAATGAAAATTAAAATGAAAAATTGCAAACGACGTGTGGTAGACGCGAAAGCGGAGCAGGAGGGCAGGAGGGAAGGAGGCCTGAAGGAAAGCACTGGAGCTGTAGCTGTAGCTGGAGCTGCGGTATTAGGAGCAAGAAAGGGGCTTTCACATACACACACACACACACACACACATATACTCAAGCGTACGCATACATTAGATAATGTGTTGTGTGCCCCACCACCCCCCTCACGCATGTCTCCACTAACGGCACAACACAAAAAAAGTACAAAAAAAAAAGTACAACAAAATTTTCCATTTTTACTTTGCGCTTTAGGGCTGGGACTGAGACTGGGGCCAGGGTGCGCGGGTATGTGTATGAAACAAATGCTGGAGGGGGTGGGGTGGGGGGAAAGGGCGGATGGGCGGATGGGCGCAACGTCAAAGCCAATGCCAAGCGCGCGTCTGCCATTAGCATACACTACTCACATTTTATAATGCGTTTTTCTGTGCGGGTTTTTCTCTCTCCCTCTCCCTCTCTCTCTCATTCTGTGTGTGGGTGTGCGTGTGTGTGTGTGCGTGTGTGTGTGTGCGCTCATTTCATTATAACAAAAGCGCTGGGTACTTGTAATTTATATACAAATACACTTATGTACAGCATGTTTAGGTGTGCTGAGTGTCGTCTCAGTCTCTGTCTCTGTGTGCGACAGGCTAAACTACCCTTTTGCCTAATTTTTAATCTCAAGCGTTGCCAGGCAGCGCTGCCAGGACGCGCGTTGCGTCTCCTCAGCCTAACTCTCTATCTATATATATATATATATATATGCCTAGACGTTAAATCACATTGCGGACGCATGGGTTGGGATTGGATTGGATTGGATTCCAAGAATGATTTAACTGTCCATTCGGTTAGTGTTTTAGTTTATCCCTGCTCCCTGGAACCCCTGGCAAATGCGAAGCTTCCACCAAGTCGTCGCATTAGCTACTACTACAATCGTACTTGTACATCTTCTAGTTGTCGTTGTTGTTTTTATTTTACATACACAATTAAAAATGTAAATCAGTCGCCATCCCTGCGGTGTCGTCCTTGCGCCCTTTCATATTCTCTTCGCTCGATGTTTTTCTTTTCTTTCTTTTTTACGTGCGGCATCGCCGCATCGGTGCCTCATGGGTGGTTGAGTTGTTAGCGCAACATTTATTTCATTATTATTATTTATTTCTTTCTTTGTTTTTTAAATTTAAATTTATTTCATTATTGTTATTTATTTCTATTTTTTTTTTTTTTTTTTTTTATAAATATATAATAATATATAATATAATAAATAATTATGGGTGGTTGAGTTGTTAGCGCAACATTTATTTCATTATTATTATTTATTTCATTCCATTTTTTTGTTTGTTTTTTAAATTTAAATTTATTTCATTATTGTTATTTCTTTCTATTTTTTTTATTTTATTTTATTTATTTTTTATTATTATTTTTTTTTTTAAACGCCTACCTGTTTGCTAGCATGCAATCTTCTGTGTCTCCGTAAGACGAGTTGTCCCTGTTTAAGTCTTCGTCCTCTAAATTGAAATAATTAATTAGCCTTTGTTGTAATTCTCTCCTAACACCTGAACTTGGTAACTTTTGGTTCAATCTCCTTGCTAATGCCTTAGATGGGAGGGTAGTATGAGAACTTTGTGCAACTGTATGGCCAAACGTGAGATACCTTAATATGACTTCCAAAATATATATATGCGTATGTATATATTGGGTATTAGGTAGATAATTATTGAACATGTTTAAAATGACTAAATACCAAATACCAAAACCATTATGCATTCAAATACTTAACATTAGTTGTGCCTGTATTCAAAATATATATTAATAATTGCATTGAGCTTAAATGAATATTGTGATAAAGGGTATTAAATGCGTTGTGCAGCTTGTGCGTTCCATCACGTCTGATTAATACAAATGTATTATTATATATAATTAATACATCGGCAAATCATAACTTTTTATTTTCGAAATATTTTAACAGCAGCTCAACAATTTTACATAATGTTCAATTAGTTTGCTAGTTTCTTCGAAGACACTCTTGAGTTACAGGAGTAAGGAAAAATACATGAATATATGAGTTAATGCTTCGAAATACGTATTAGTTGTTCAGCTTAAACAGACAGTGCCGAAAGCATACGAAAACATGAGCAATCAAAGTACTAACGAATTCAAATATTGAGGCAGGCCCAGGCAAGCGATAAACAAGACACAAAGAAGAAGAAGAAGCGACGAGACGAGCTTAACCGTATGTCTGGGACTTCTTTTTTTAACAGTGGAGGGGTACTCTGTTTTCCACTCTTAGTTTACATTCTCATTGATCAAGAGTGATCACACTTAACATAGCACTGTTGGACTGAATCCCGGCAGTCCCGATCCGTACACGCAAATCCATATATATATATATTATATATATTTAAGAACTGGAAGACGGACAACAATGCCAAGCATTTACATGACATTTTTGAGTCAGAGCTGGCCAAATGCTTGCCCAATTTTGATAGCAACAGTGCAACATTGGTGGCAATGAGGGTGCCTCTACCCCGACAAGGATGGCTCTGCTCAAAGCAACTAGAATCAGAAAGCAATGACAATCGTGTGCTTCAGAGCTTACATACAAACACATATATATTAACGTCTATGTATGTGTGTTGACGGGCCGATCTTTCGCATGGTTAGAATTGTGCTATCGAAATAGTTAACGCTTACAAATCTTCAAAATCACATTACAAAATCTTTGAATAAAAAAAATGCTTTACAATTCAAGTGTCAATGAAGTACAGGGCTCACTCCCTGTGTGGTACTATAGCATTCTTTCGAACTGAACTAGTTTAGCAATCCTTAAACACACATTTTGTGTTGAATGCACCTCACTTTTTTTAAAATTAAAATTTGTTTCTTCAGATTTTTAGATACATATATATTTAGTATTGTGGATTTAAAAAAAAATATGCATGTATGTGTGTGTGGCTGTGTGTATTTGTTGTAAGTAGATTTGTTCTGTTGTTGCTGTTTCTAAGATCCGCGCCGAGGGTGGCAGCTGGGAGCTGTCTGTATAGGCACTTAAACACAGTTTCAAACACACACAAACACACAAACACACACACACACACACTGAGTAGAGTGTGGCAGATAGAGCCAGGACTTACAAAACACAAACAGGGCCCAACATAAATACATATTTATTGTTGGTACAAGCAATTTAGCGAAAAGAAATCCAAATTATATCATAACTTTGTGTAGTGCGCCATCTGGGGTTTAGTTGCTTGCCATCGCCTTTCCCTGCTTTCCCTGCCGCTGCCGTCGCTGGCGTCGCAATTGCTGCCTACGCCTACAACAATGGAGCCCAACATCGGCAGCCCAGGCAGACGCCCTTTGTCCGCCCAGCAGACAGCAAGCAGGCAGCAGGCAACTAGGCACACAGACACCAGGACAAGGAGGGCGGTTGTAGTTGGTGGGGGGGTGCGGCGGCGGCGGCGGCGGCGGCGATGAGGCGCGATGGCAATAATTCTATGCTGCCACCGACATAGCCACGTTAAAGATGTTGCCACACATTTTTGTGCCGTTTTCTGTTCTGTTCTGTTTTTGTTTTGGTTTTTTCTCTCGCGTTTTTTTTTCTTTTCTTCTTTTTTTTTTGTTGCCTCCTCGGGCGCTGCGCGTAACAATGAAAACAATTACAACAACAATTGCGAATAAGCATGCAAAACGCAAGTAGAAGATGAAGTAGTCAAACACGAGAGAGAGAGTGAGAGAGAGCGAGAGCGAGTGAGTGAGAGAGAGAGAGAGAGACTAAGAGGCAGTAGCAAAAGCTCCGAGCCAGCAGCTTGAGTCGGAGCCACAGTCAAAACCAGCTGCGACGGCAGAGAAAATGAGAATAAGGACGAGGAACGAGGAACGAGAATGAAATGTTTTCTAATAAATTTTGCTTTATGTGCGCGGAGCGGTGCGGACCTGAAGGGCGGCAGAGTCAGCGGTCGCGCGGGCGGACGGGCGGGAGTAGAAAAGGGAATAAATAAAAATAAAGTTTTATATTCATGTACCGCATACACACACACACACATACACACACGCACACATGCAGCAAGGGCCACAACACTTGCCACCCAATTGCCATTAATATGGCGGCTGACTAACAATCGTCTGTATGTATGTGTGTATGCGTGTGTCTCTCTCTGTGTGTGCGTCTCTAATGCCAACTTGCAATTTATTTTAACTTTGCCGCGAACTTTAGAGGCAACCCCCTCCACCCCCGCCTGACCGCACCTAAATACAATCGCACTCAATGCTGAAAAAAAACAAAAAAAACAAAAAAAAAACTGAAACTGAAAAGAAAAACAAAGAAGAAAGAAAAAAAAAAACTATTGCGCCATTTTGTTTCTTTTCTTTACTATTTCAGAAACATTTTTCTTTTTCAATTCCTCTCTCTTTGACTCACCGACTTTTTGGCTTGGATGTTTTTTACTTACTATCTCTGTTTCTGTTTCGTTTTTGTATTCCCAACAATTCTGTTTTGCTAATTTTAAAACGCATTTTATGTGGCTTCCCGCTTAATTATATAAGGACTTAGACTTGACGAATACCTAGAAACTAAATGCCACGACAAAAGTATAAGGATTTTTGTACTTACGTTTTGAGTCTGATTCTGATTCGGATGACTCCGATAACTCCTTTAAAATGCACATCAGAGTGCTGAACTCATATCCAACAGAAGACCATCATAAAACGTATCAAGTCAGCGAGTTTGAGAGGAGAATGAAAGAGAGCTTCGGTTTTGGTATTACATCGTAAAGAAAATAGAATTACAAACGCTTTCAGGCCTTTGCAGACAGTTCATAATTTTCATATTAGCTGCAATAAACGAAGAGACTAGGAGGATAATGGCAGCCACAAAGCAAAATAACAACAAGTAAGAAGGCTCTAGTCGAGAAATCCCGACTAGACGATACCCTGAACCTCATACTTTACGCATACAGTTACTGCTTGTAACTGCTTAACTCCATATCTCCGGAGTTTCTCAACCGATTTCAATAAAAACACACAGTTTGTCATAATTTTGTCTAATGTTTCAAACTGCATCATAAAGTTTTCCACATTCAAGATTTTGTTGTTATCGATTACATGTGTATATCGGAAACGGAAAGAGTTATCGAAATTTGTAAATACACTCGTACTGCTCAGGGATTAGGCGAGCTTATGTACCAAATCTGGAGACTGCATACTATATATATACTATATCGATTCGGCTGTTGATGCCGATCAAGAATATATATACGTTATGGGGTCGGAGAAGCTTCCTGCAGCCTGTTACATAGTTTTGCACAAACCCAGTATACCCTTTTTACCCATTTTCAATCAGGGTTCAGGGTATAAAAATCGAAGAGAGCACAGGTCATTAAAGTAAACGAGAACTGCGAGGACTGGGAGGGCTGCAGTTTTATCGAGAACTAACACAATTGTTATTGTTTGTCTGTATGTGTGTGTGTGTGTGTGTGTGTGTGTGTGTGTGTGTGTGTGCATCTTCCTAATCAACCCTTTTACGAACCCTAACAACGAAAAGAATAATTGTAAGGCAACAGCAACAACTACTATAACGGAGCATAACAATAAAATGTAAAATTAGAAGCTGCGGCAGCGCTGCCAGCGTCCATCGTTAGGGGCAGTTTTATGCTGCTGCCCTCCGCGTCCGCCGCGGCCGACTTCAATTACAACAACTACATAAGTATGGATAAAAAAAAAAAAAAACCCCCGAATGAACCCAAACAGAAGAGGGCAACCTGAGCAGCATCGATGAGGCGGAATCAGGCAATGAACAAGAACCGTAGCACAACATTTGGCGGCTGGGTCATATCAGGCAACAATTTTCTCTGTGTGTGTGGTGTGTGTGTGTGTGTGTGTGGGTTTCTCTGTTTGTATGCCCAAATACGAAACACGGACAAAGGTGCCTTAAAAAACTACTTTAAGCGCATGATCAGCGGTATTTTTGGTTTTGGACCAGCCACTAACTTGCAGCACACTGCCTGCCGCTTTTAGACGCAAGCACACAGGCATACAATACATACACACACACCAACACACACATACAGCTTCCGCGGCATCATTAAGGGTAGTTTCCAGCATCGTAAAAATATAGAGAAATAAAATTGAAAAAAAAAAAACAGCAATAATAACAACAACAAGAGCAAGAGCAATAACAAGGTCGGCATACGACGAAGATGATGATGATGATGATGACGACGAGGGCGAGGGCGACGAGGGCGACGAAGACGACTACAAAACACACTGTGAAAAGGAAAAAGGCGAAATAAATAAAATGTATCAATATAGAAACTTTCGAAGAAAATTGGCGGCAGCGCTGCCAACACAGAATCTCATCGAATCTCATCGAATCTCATCGAATCTCATCGAATCTCATCGAATCTCATCGAATCTCATCGAATCTCATCGAATCTCATGGAAGCGAGTTCAAGTCGCAATCGAAGCAGCTACAGAAATAGCAACTAAGCTCGCGCGTTAACGAACTACAATTTTAGAGCCGCCCAACCGCCCCGCCCAACCACCCGACGACCTACACAGAGTACCCAAAAAGTGGCAGTCAAAGCAGCCACTCAGCTGACCCCCCGCCTCTTAAATATTGCCCCTTCTCCTGCTCAACAATTGCCTCGAAATCAATGAGCGGCATTTCAACCGCAACGGAGAGACTGAGACTGCGACTGAGACTGCGGCTGAGACGGCGACGGAGATGGAGATGGAGTGGAGATGGAGATGGAGTGAACGAGTCGGAGGCAATGTGAAGCTCTTATTAATATTCAGTACTAGACTAGTTAGACTGCTGCTGGTTCCGACTGCGTTCAATGTATCGACAAGCATAGTTTTGGGGCATAGTTAGGCGGGAAATTGGGGGGGGAAATATGTTTTAGCTTTCGCAGCCGAAATCAAACGATTAATGTTGCCGCTGCCTGCCCCAAAATAGGAGCGGAGGCCCAACCCTTGCGCGCCTACGCAACGAAGTTTGCCATGTCGTTTTCGTCTTCGTCCTTACCCTCCCCTCATGCAACCAGTACGCCCAACCAACCCACCCATCCATCTATCCATCCTCTCTTCGTCTTTGTCCTCGACATCATCGTCGTCGACTTTGACGTCGGCTGTTTTGGTGAACGTCTTCAACTTCACTCCTATCCACATCCCCATCCCCATCCCCATCCCTAGCCTTATTCCTATTGCCTTTCCCTTTCCTTTTTGGTCTTGCTGCCTGCCCGTGCCCGAATCCCTTTCCCATTACACGTCCGCCCCGCTTCATCATTCCTACAGCAGCCATTAAGTTTTCTCGCTGTAATAAAAAAATTTCCTTTTTTGCCGCGCATCACAGAGCGTTTATGTATGTATATGAGTGTATGTGTGTGTTGGTGTGTTCGTGTGTGTGTGTGCGTGTGTACCTTTGTGTATGTGTAGATACTAAATTTTCTAGTTTTTTTTATTTTCCTTTTTACTCTATGCTTTGCTTTGCCTTGGCATTAGTGTTTATTTTTTTTGAAAAGAAGATTTATGTAAAACGTTCGGGAGTACGTGGCAGAGCTGCCGCCAGCAGCAGCGTCGACGTTGACGTTGACGTTGACGCTGACGTTGACGCTGACGTCGACAGCGTTAGCAAAATAGTCGCAGATGCTGTTGCTGTAAGTTTTACAGAGTCAAAAAAACAAAACTGCCAAAAAGCACACACCCACCCACCGTCCACCGCCCACCGCCCACCTCTACTCGTCTTTCGCGCTTCTTAGCCTACCTCAACCTCTGGCTGCTCCCCCACCACCACCACCACCACAAGATGGTGGCTGTGTTGCCTCTGGAGCCGCTGCGCTTCACTGCGACCGGCAACTGGAACATCATTTGAAACGGGGAATAGGGCTTTCATTCCTGCCTGGGGTTGCTTACCCTCGCCTCGCCTCGCCTCGCCTTCATCATTATCTTGGGGTTGGCCCTAGTTTCTGCGTCGCGGCGAGTTCAAGTTTGGCAAGTTTTATGTTTAGATTTCTAAGTCGTTTGGCAGTGTTGGCCAACGGATTTTCAACTATAACATTTTTGTTTATTTTTTATTCCTACCACCCAGATGAAGCATAGAAAAGTTCGCTGCCCGAACGAATTATAGAGCTTTGATAGTCCCAACAAGTAGCTGACTTAGAAGATGAAAGTGACTATAAACTTGCTTTGGCTTTCATCTAGTAAAACAATTTTAGTCCAACGGAAGATAATGATGCCATATTTAAGACAAATCCGGATTAAAGATATAGACTTATTTTCATTTCATAAATATTGTGTCAAGATTTAGTTAGGACTCGATTGATGGAAACTACAAAGTTTCTGGTTTTTTGGGTCCTAGTGCCAGTGTCAGTCTGTGCGGCATTAACCGGTTCTTGTGGACGACCTTGACTGGAGGGTTCATTGCACATTGCAGTGCATGCAGTTATTGACAAACTGGCAAGTGTCAACAGCAATGGCTATAGAAAAAGGTCTGTGCAAAGCGAGCAGAAAGAAATAAAGAAAAACCCACAAGAAGCAACAACGCGACAACGCGACAACAATGAGAAACCAGCACACATTCAATATTCAATATTTGCACAACGACGACGCCAAGTTGGCCATTGTTTTTAGCCATATTTTAGTTAAAGCTCGTGCCCGGTTAGCCGGTTATTGGATCAGCTGTTTATCAGCTAAGATCAAGCAACCGATCATTGACTGCCAATGATGGAGAATAGTGCCTATTGTGAGCCTGCCCCCAACTGGGTCCCAAACCACGTATCACTAGGTTGCATCAAAACATCAATAAGAACATTAGGCTCAAATACATACATACTGAGAAACACAATAAGAAACAAGTAAGAAGGCTCTAGTCGAGAAATCCCTACTAGACTCTACCCTGAACCTCATACTTTACGCATACAGTCAGTGCTTGCAAGTATGTGTGAGTCTGTGTGTGTGTGTATAGTGCATACTTTCTTAACTTCAATACTCCATATCTCCATTGTTTTTCAACCGATTTCGATAAAAATTTCACAGATTATCATTATATCGTCTAATGTTTCAAACTGCATCATAAAGATTGCTGAATTCTAGATTTTCTTGTTATCGATCACATGTGTATATCGGAAACGGGAAGAGTTATCGAAAATTTAAAACAAACTTGTACTGCCTAGGGATTAGGCGAGCTTATGTTCCAAATCTGGAGTCTATAGCTCTTATAGGCTCTGAGATCGACACTATATCGACTCGGCTGTTGATGCTGATCAAGAATATATATACTTTATGGGGTCGGAGATGCTTCCTTCTGCCTGTTACATACTTTTGCAGAAAACCATTATACCCTTTTTTCACATTTTCAATGGGTTCAGGGTATAACAAGTAGTCGAGAAATCCCGACTAGAATATATAGAACAATACCCTATACTTTGCGGGTATACTGCATACTTGACTTAACTTCAATGTTCCGGTTTTTCTCAACCGATTCAATATAAATTTCACAGATTTTCATTATTTCGTCTATGGTTTTTTCCACGTTTTACATCCTTTTGCACAATACCATTACACCCAATTTTTGTCAATGCGTCCAGGGTATAAAAATTGAAAATCGAAGTGAAAGAAACTTTTTCTTTAGGAGCAGACGCACAAGCTCAGTCGGAGCTGCCGCATTTTGTCTCTGAACCGAATGTGCAACACTAATAACAACAACAACAATAGAAGCGACGCGAAGCAAAACGAAAAATGCCACAAAACGTGCTTCTAAGTTATTTTTCATTTGCCCCTGTTCGAGACGTAGGCTGAGGTGGCCATATATATGTATATATAGGTATATATATAGGTATATATATATATATATATATGTATTTATCTAAGGATATACAAACATATAGGCAGGAGCCAACCCAAAGGCATCCCCCGTCATCTTAGTCGTTTTAGAGCCACTTGCTATTGCTCCATACCACCAGATTCTTCGCACACACACACACACACACACACACACACAAATACACACCATACACACACAAGCAAACAACAACAAAAGAACGGCAAGTAGTTAGGTAACAGTAACGGTAACGCTAACGGTAACGGTAAAGGCAAGGGCACGCATTTTAAGATTTATGTCGGTGATTATTTCTAAGTTTTTGTGCGCTTAGCAATGTCCTGCTGGCTCCAACTTTGGCTCTGAGTGCGAGTGCGGGGAGGGAGGGGGGGAGTGGAATAAAAAAGTTAGTATTGTATATAGCACGTAGCAGCGTCAAAATAGTGACCCTAAATTGCTAGACAAGGAGCAAAAATAACTAATACGCCATGTTGCCGTACCAGCAAAGATTGCGCCATGCTTGTTGAGGAAACTCAATGATTTAGATTGAGTCCTGGAGTCCTCTCAGCCACTCTGGCCTGGAAATTGAATCAAACGTCAATGGCTGTTATCCGCCACTTACTGATTCAATTGTCCTTGTATACAAAATAGCAAGGCGGCAGGGCAGTAGCTGCAATTGCTTCACTTTTCGCTGCACACTTTTCGATTTGATCGGCAGGTGAGCTCCTCTCACTCTGGCGGCGGCAGATGTGCACTCGAGTCGAGTCAAGTGGAGCAATGCCAGAAATGGCCAACAGGCAACAGCGAAATGATTTCGAAATAAGAAATGTATCTAATGCTTTCCACTCTGCTTTCCTTTCATTCTCCATCTGCTCCATTATTTTCTTTCTGCCATTTTTTGTTTCCGCCATTGTTGCCTCCTTTCGGCGTCGTCATCTCGGCTCGTTTTTTTTTTTTATCAAGCACAATACTATTTTTATACCCTGAACCCATTGCAAACGGTTAAAAAGGGTATAATGGTTTTGGACTTTAAGAACTAGAGACTCCAGATTCGGAATATAAGCTAGGCAATTATCGATAACTCATTCCGTTTCCGATATGCACATGGAATCGATAATAGTAAAATCTGGAAGTTGGAAAACTTGGAAATATAGATGAAATAAGACCTAGAGACTCCAGCTCGCCTAAACCCTAGGCAGTACAATTATCGATAACTCATCCAGTTTCCGATATGCACATGGAATCGATAATAGTTAAATCTGGAAGTTGGAAAACTTGGAAATGGATTATAGATGAAATAAGACCTAGAGACTCCAGCTCGCCTAAGCCCTAGGCAGTACAATTATCGATAACTCATGCAGTTTCCGATATGCACATGGAATCGATAATAGTAAAATCTGGAAGTTGGAAAACTTGGCAATGGCTTTTAGCAACTATAGATGAAATAAGAACTAGAGACTACAGCTCGCCTAAACCCTAGGCAGTACAATTATCGATAACTCATCCAGTTGCCGATATGCAATATGAAATCGATAACAGTAAAAACTGGAATTTGTAAGTCTTGGAAATGGCTTTTGCAACTATAGATGAAATAATGTAAATCTCTGCCGATTTGTTCTAAATCGGTTGAGAAACACCGAAGATATATGAACCAGTTGTGTAGTGTTCAGGGTATCACATAGTCGAGCTTACTCGAATAGAGGCTTCTTGCTTGTTTTATTTGCTGTTACTGTTGCTGTTGTTATTATTATTACTGTTGTTGTTGTTGTTGTTACATTTAAAATGTTTTATTTGGCCATTTGTATGTTTTATGGGAGCCGTCGTCGTTACAGCTACCTTTCGAATCGACCGACCGACGCATGCCAGTTCCCTGTGCCTCCTCCTGCCGCCACTTGTCCAGAGTTCAAGTAATTTCTATATTCACATGAACTATGCATGATTCTCTCATTGCATAAAGTATCCGAAGTATCAGTATATTGGCCCGATTGTGAACTCATCTAATCCAATACCATTCCTGCCTGCCTGACTAACATTGAAAGTGATTTAAACGCTGACATACTTGTTTGAGCTGATGTGAGAGCTAGTATACAAAATGGAATTATTGATTCCATTGATCAGATAGCACACCCGATAGTCACCCGCATTTTTTTCAGTGCGCCCCTGTACAAAAGGGAACTTTCGTTTTTACTTTTTACTTTTTACTTTGTGTTTGCTTATTTAACCCACACTGCCAAACTAATCGCGATTACTTAAAAGGAGCTGTAGTCGACGACGACGTACAACAATGCATGAAAAGGCACACACACAGACAGGCATACACATACACACACACACTAACACACACACACGTACTAACACACACACGTACTAACACACACACAGACAGTGAGACAGACATACGCGCACCGACGAATTCTAAATTAAAAGTAATATTAAGTATGTTATGTTCGCGGGGAGTGTGGAGAGTGTAAGGGGGGGGAAGGGTACTGGGGCGCGCATATCCACCCCTCGCGACATTGAAATGAGAATTTTTAAATATAAAAGGATGCCACACACACACCAACACACACACACAGCCATAAACGTGTATGCATATTACCTCACACTCCCTTGCCTCCCCCCACCACCCTACCTGACATCTACTAGCAACAACAACAAGAAAAATCAACTAATACCAAAGAGCCTGTTGTTGTTGTTGCTTGTTGTGCGTCGACAGCGACGCCGACGCCGACGCCAGCAGCTACGTACAGCAGCCGAAAGCAATGCAAAAGAAATATTGCAACCCTCGACGCAGGGTTGTGTGTGTGTGTGTGTGTGTGTGTGCTTTTTATTTTCTAAACTTACTGAAGTTGGCGTTTTTTGTGTTTTTTTTGTTCTTGCTTTATTTTATATTTCATTTTTTCGCCTCTCTTTGAATGCTTTCTATATGTTATGTTGTAGTACCCGGTACTTAGTAGCCAGGTATGACTGTCAATTCGCAGCAACTCTCTGTGCCAATAGCCAATACACGGCCAGAAACGCTTCAGATCGAATAGTACGAGCATGAATAGTTATGTTATGAATCGAATAATATCGATATATCCTATACACATATTGTAACTATATGTACGAAAAACGAAAAAAGAATCCAAATTACAGTGTATTATTTGTTCGGTATGTTTTGCTATGTGTTGCTTCTGTCGTTTACGTTACGTTGTCATTGCGTCTAAAAAGTACCTTTTTTCCACTACAATTCCGCTTATGCGTCCGCCTCTGCCTCAGACGGCACAACAGCAGCGCACACACACACACACACACACACACACACACACACACAGACAAACATACTGTTACGAGCAGCCAGCATAAAACATAATATGTATGAGATTTTTTTAACTACGAACACGTAGTTAAAAATGAAAAAAACGAAAAAAAAAATGAGAGAGCGGCAAACGAAGATGAAGATTCTGGCGATGGGGGCGGGTTGAAGTGGTGTGGTGCTACCTAGAAGAAGCGCAACTGCGGCGGCATCGACGCCGGCGTCACCGTGAGCAAAAATTGAAAAAATACAACTACAACGTACGACGTCTGCCTCTGCCTCAGCTTCAGCTTCAGCTTCAGCTTCAACTTTACCGCCTGCCTCAGCTGGCTTGGCCACAGCCAAGTCGCAACTACACAGACACACACACAGGCACAGACACGCACTGTCGCACACACACACACACACAGGCACACACACACAGACATGCATATAAACCACCCTTGAAAAAATTTCGCGCAGCAAATTTCTAAAGCAAAATTACTGTGGGGGAGGGGGAGGGGGGTACAACAAGAGGCACGACGAAGTGAAAAAGTATAGAAAGAAATGGTGAAATAAAAACCTTGTTTCCGCGCAAGTTACAACGGCTCCCCTCCCTGCCGCCCGTTTCCCCCCCCCCCCATTACAGCTGACTAAAAAGCTAAGCAGGCACACACACACACATACACTATTTCGCGCAGGGGTTACGAGTACCGTTACGAGTGCGAGTGCGAGTGCGAGTGCGAGTACGAGTACATGGCTGCATGCCGGATCCACCTTGAAGAGAAAGTACGATATTTGCTAGCAATAAAAGTAGTAATCAGTCGCGCGGTGCCTCAGAACGGGTATTCAGAAGCAGGGACACCCAAGACCAAACACACACACACATACACACACATACATACACACAATAGCGAGTGAATCGCCGATGTTGCTCTGTCGACGTTGCCGAGTTAGAAAGAGATGAGCATTAGAAGCAGCAACAGCATCGACAACAACAACAACAACAACTTAAGCAGTAGGGAAGCTACTAGGTGGGTGTTGGGCTTAAGGGGTTTGCAGTTGGCGGGGGGTTAGGGGAATTTTGTTCGCCGCGTAACGAGAACTTTTCATTTTATGTAATTTCAGTTCGCTTTTTTCCGGCTGCCTTCGCTTTTTTTTTTATTTTTTTTTTGTGTGTGCTTTGCTCATTTTTCTATAACATTCGAATTTTTAAGTGAGTGTCGTCGTTGTTGTTGTTGTTGTTGTTGCTGTCGTTGTCACGCATGCCACTGTGGCGGCAATGCTATTGCTTCTGCTTTGGCGCTGCTAAACTTTACTCTACTCTACCATATACTTACCCCATTTTTGCCCCTAGCAGGCTGCAACGCTTTTTTGCTAACTAAGACATTCTGAGCCGGCATCAGTTGCCGCTGCCGTTGTCGCTGCCAGCCGCGCTGCTTTTGCGTATGTGTGTGTGTTGAAATTACGAAAGCGACATTAATTTTTTAGAATTACGCTTATGCGTGGAAAAGCAGAGCCAACGACAGAGGCATGGGAACACAGGAAGAGGCACATGCAGCGGCAGCGGCAGCGGCAGCGCAGCTTGTCAAACTTTCACTACGCGACTAGGGAAAAGGAGGAGCTGGGCGTGGGAAGGGGGAGTGGGAGTGGGAGAGAGAGGAAACTGAGCTTGTAATGGGTAGTAAACGCGCATGTATGTAGTTATATTATTTTTTACGAGCGCGATATGTTGTGTAAAATAGCATTTGCCACAGTCAACACCCACGCACAACGACGCCAGCCTCACCCCACCCCACCCCCCACACCCACACCCACACACACACATACGTACAGGAGGCTGCAAGTTTTAACTTTATGCTCAGGTGTGGATTGTGGGTTAAGGGCGGACTACCCCTGTCTATATAAAGCCGTTAAAATATTTTTTCATAATATTACGCTTCCGAGTTCCCCCTTCCCCCTGCACGTTCACAATCCGTACATAAATTCCCACTAAATAAAAGTACGTCGAAATGTTTTTGCCATTTGATTTTCTTAAATGTTTCTGTATTAATGCATTAATCTTGTTATCGTTTTATCGATAAGTCTGGCTAAAAACTTGATTAGCAGCATTTAATGGCATTATGCAACACTAGTGCCTAAATTAATGAGCACAAGTTATTACGAGAGGCTTATTGTTATTACATTCCCACAAACTCACCAACACCAACACACACACACACACACACACACACATCTACTCACTGCTTGGTTGTGTATATGTAAAGTTATTTACGCGACAATCGAAATGAATTTTATTTTTTATACCCTGAACCCTGATTGAAAATGGATAAAAAGGGTATACTGGGTTTGTGCAAAAGTATAAAGGAAGCTTCTCCGACCCCATAAAGTATATATATGCTTGATCAGCATCAACAGCGGCATCGATATAGCTATCCGTCCATCTGTTCGTCTGTATGTATACTCCAGATTTGGAACATAAGCTCGCCTAATCCCTAGGCACTTCAAGTTTGTTTCAAAATTTCGATAACTCTGCCCGTTTCCGATATACACATGTTATCGATAACAACAAAATCTGGAATTCAGAAATCTTTATGATGCAGTTTGAAAGATTAGACGAAATAATGACAATCTGTGAAATCGGTTATTGAAATCGGTTGAGAAACACTGGAGATATGTAGAATTGAAGTTAAGAAAGTATGCACTATACACATACACACACACATACTTACAAGCACTGACTGTATGCTTAAAGTATGGGGTTCAGGGTATAGTCTAGTCGGGATATCCCCACTAGAGCCTTCTTAGTTGTTTTTTTGCGATTTTGTCCATAAATGAGGAGAAACCTCATGAATAATAGCGAAAAATATTTGACGTCAAATGCTTTTTATATTGTAATTATTTTGGCAAACTTTTTTTACTGCAATATTTCGGCAGACAGACACACTAACACTAACACACACACATACAAACATACATAAATACACATGTACTTACATGGCCCGACAAAATTTATATTTGCCTATGTAATGGTTTTTGATTGCAAAAAAAAAGAAAATTATGGAAAATATAAAAGAACGAAAAAAATAAATATATATATATATATATATTGAAAAATATTGGTTTGTTGCGGGGTTGCCAAATTTATTGATGAAGCGAAAAAAAGCAGCCAAATGAAATGTTAATTTCGCACACACACACACACACACACACACACAGAGACACACACATGTATACCGACAATCTATCTGTGGCAGCTGACACTGCCAACAGCAAACAATGGAAATCACAATGACTGACCGATCCTGCCCCTTCCAGTCCCTTCAGCCAGGTCCGGGGGGCAACCAAAATGAATATCATGCTGCCAAATCGTCATAAGAGCAACATGACTCGCTGTCGCATGTCGTAATGACCACCCCGCCTCGTTGCCAGGAGGCAAGCACACAAATATTCTATTGTATTGTAAGTTTTCACAGTTTACAACATTGTTGCATACTTTTTTGGTGCCTAATAATGGCATATTCCACATAATCTATATATGATTCATATATATATATATATGTATATGTATGTATCCTACTTTGATTGGGTTTTAAATGTTGTGATCAAACTTGAATAATGAATTCTTGAGTTGATGCTAGATATTTAAGTGAAAGAAAACAAGTCAAGAGAATAAACCCAAACGCTTGGCAGGATGAAGGAATGAGAGCGCTCGCATTTTTGCCTAAATAAATGTGTACCTACACACCCACCAAGCACTACACATGTGTGTATGTGTGTGTGTGTACATTTGCATATGTGAGTGCGTAAATATGTACGTATATACGACCCCAGCGACATGCTAAAAATTTGTATAGAAAATTAGTTAAAAAATTACTCCGCAGACACGCGCACACACACACACGCACACGCACACATACATGAGCGTCATTTGGTCGGCATGTATATACACATGTGTGTGTGTGTGTGTTGGCATTAGTGGGCGGTGTTAGAAATGCGTGGAACCTTCCTACACCATTTGTAAGCGCGACATTACTACCTCCACACTTACACACACACACACACACACTCGCACAGGACTACTTCTACGTTTTTTTAAGCACACACACACACACACGCGAGCTAAAAGTTTGTCATAAAGCACCCCATTAAAAAAGAGGCGCACAGCAGCAAAGTTGTACACTGGACGGAGGCACAAAGTGGGGGGCGGTTGGGGGCGGCCAGATTCGCTTTCGCTGCTGCTGGGGTTACCAACTTGCCGCACGTGCCAAAAAGAGACAAAAACAAAGCGCACACACACACACACACACACGAAATTAAACATAAATGCGAATTAGAAAAACTTTTTTGATACACACGAAAAAAAGAAAAGAAAAAAAAATGTTATAAATTAATTTGTGCTTTGCTTCGTTTCGTATTTCAAACAAGCATCGTACTAGCAAGGATCTAAAGGATCAACAGATCCCGATCAAGTGCCACAATCTCCGATCCTCAACATCTTCTTGACATTCTAGTGAAGATCAGTTTGTCGAAAATGTTTCGTTGACTGGCAGTTTTTGCATTCCGTTTCCACTTTGTTGCTCGAACAGTTTTGTTCTTCTTCTTTTTTTTGGCAATTAACCAAGTTTGGTGGCTGCCTGCCCCCCTGCCTCCCCACAATGCCAGTTTCTACCAAATAAGCACAAAAAAAAATGAAAAATAAAGTACACATACGCACAGTTTTTGTGTGCTTGGGTATAGGAGGTTAAGTTTGGGGGTTGGGGTTGGGGTTGGAGCTGAAGCTGGAGGTTAGGCTTCGGATGGGAGTAGGAATGGAGCTAACCGCCGTCAACTGCGTCGCACTCCACATTTTTAAATATTTTTAACTGCTGCGCATCGTTTCATGGGCGGCTGGGCGGGTGAGGGGGGGTGTTAGGGTTGATATTCGTTTGGCGCTTTCCTCTGTTTGGTTAATATTTTGGCTCGTTTATGGGCTATGCGTGCGCGTGTGCGTTTGTATGTGTGTGTAAGTGTGTGTGTGTGTGTGTGTGTGTGTGTGTGTGTGTGTGTGTGTGTGTTCGCGGGGGCCTTTGTGGGTTCGCTAGTGTTTTGTCTGTATAAAAGTATGTATGGGAACGTTCACATATATGTGTGTGTGTGTGTGTGTGTGTGTGTTAGTGCACACACATACACATATGAGAAGGTGTAGGCTGTTCACTCACACTTACGAGCTCCGCCCCATTTGTGCCACCTCTCGAAATAAGAGCAACACACACACACACACTAACACACACACACACTAACACACACACACACTCACTAACACACAGAGAGACATGTGCGTAATATATTAACCGAAAACAACGCAATATAGAAAAAGTAGGTGGAGCTGTAAAACGAGCACTGCTGACACTTCTGGCTTACTCTTTGGCTCCAACTCCACCTTCCCCCCTTATTGCCCCACTTCTTGGTAACTGTACCTATCTATATATGCTACATACATCTGTGGATAAGCAAATAAATGCATTTACACACACACACACATATCTGCGTAAGTATGTTGAAATGAATTACCAATTGTCGATATATATATATATATATATATATATGTGTGTGTGTATATGTATATAGTGCATCTTGTTTGCACATCCTTCGCTGATAATTAATAATGGATAGACACTTACCATTAGCGGCCCAACCAGCAACAAACATGGCCAGAACTGCAAACGAAACGAAAGCGAGAAAAATTATTTGCCACAAATCAATTTCGAAAAATAAAAAAACACAAAAAATAACCATTTAATTCAGCATGAGACTAATTAATTTGTGCAAGTTGTGGACCAAAAACAACAAGTAAGAAGGCTCTAGTCGAGAACACCCGACTAGACTATACCCTGAACCCCATACAGTCAGTGCTTGCAAGTATGTGTGAGTGTGTGTGTACTTTCCTAACTTCAATGTTCCATATCTCCGGTGTTTCTCAACCGATTTCGATAACCGATTTCACAGGTTGTCATTATTTTGTCTAATCTTTCAAACTGCATCACAAAGTTTTCCAAATTCAAGATTTTGTTGTTATCGATCACATGTGTATATCGGAAACAGAAAAAGTTATCGAAAATTTGAAACAAACTTGTACTGTCTAGGGATTAGGCGAGCTTATGTTCCAAATCAGAAAGTTTTTCAAATTCAATATTTTATTGTTATCGATAACATGTGTATATCGAAAACGTTAAAAGTTATCGAAACTATATCGGCTCGGCTGTTGATGCTGATCAAGAATATATATAATTTTTCAAATTCAAAATTTTATTGCTATCGATAAAATGTGTATATCGAAAACGATAAAAGTTATCGAAACAATATCGACTGGGCTGTTGATGATGATCAAGAATATATATAATTTTTCAAATTCAAGATTATATTGTTATCGATAACATGTGTATATCGGAAACAGAAAGAGTTATCGAAAATTTGAAACAAACTTGTACTGTCTAGGGATTAGGCGAGCTTATGTTTCAAATCGACGCGTTCATACATACGGACGGACGGACGGACGGACGGACGGACCGACGGACATGGCTATATCGACTCGGCTGTTGATGCTGATCAAGAATATATATACTTTATGGGGTCGGAGAAGCTTCCTTTTGCCTGATACATACTTTTGCACAAAACAATTATACCCTTTTTACCCATTTGAAATGGGTTCAGGGTATAAAAAATAAATAAAATGCAACATCTATAACATATACATGATGTATGTATGTATGTAAATGAACTTTTCATGAGTTCTAAGGTCGCTCAGTTTGATCAAGCATCAAATTGGAACAGAATAAGAAATAGATATAGAAAGATATAGTAGTTGAAGGATATAGAAATAGGCGTTTAAGTTGGCAAGCAAATTGTGATCTAAAATCTGAATCCTAGCACACCACACACACACGTGACACACATGAGACTCATGCCACACGCTCGTGGCACAAACGGGCCATGACACACACACACACACACACATCCCCCTTTGTGAAACACGCCCACCACTACACATGCAAAAGCTATTCCTATTGGCTAATTACTACGAGAGCTGGAAAATTATACACAGCGAATAATCTACATAAGATGTACATACATCAATGCTCTGCTTATGAGTATGCGCGCGTGCATATGTGTGCGTATGTGTGTGTGTGTGTGTGTGCGTGTGTGTGTGTAATTTAAAAAAGTAAAATAAAAAATATATACACTCAAGATGCTCTGTCTAAGAAAATATGCTGAAAAGTTTTTCGCGGCAGCCAACGAAGCAAAGTAAAAGTAAAACAAACTCAAAATCAAGGCGCCCCCCCCCCCCCCCCCCAACTCTCGCCTCCCCAACCACACACACACATGTGTGTTAAGGATGGGTTGGGTGCTAGGAGCTGATGTGTGCCGAGTAAATCAAAATTATGTGCACCCACACATGTTAAACACTACTTGGGCCTATTCCTCTTCCTTCATACTTATATGTTTACACATACTATATGTATGTGTGTGTGTGTGTGTGTGTGTGCGTGGAAAGGATATGTGAGTTCTAACACAATGAAATTGACAACAACAACAGCAATAACCAGCAACAAACTACAAGTATTTACTACTTCTTCTTCTTCTTACCCTCGTGCGCGCCGCATGCAGCTAAAATAATTTGTCGCATTTGCCTGGGTCCTGCGTCCACCAGCCCCCCACCCCTCCCCTCGTTGTTGTTGTTGTTGTTGTCTAGTGCGTCTTCAGAACTACAACGAAGACGTCAAAATCCAACAACGCGACGCGACGTCGATTGTGTTACACTGTCTTTGGCCTTGCTCTCCAAGCAACACACACACACACACACACACACACACACACACACACACACCCTCACACACACACACACACATACACAGAGCAAAGCACAGAGGTGGGGGCAAAGCACAGCACAGAGGTGGGGGCAAAGGCGCGTGCTCTGCCCAAAAAATAAAAAGAAGAAAGGACAAAAAAAAAACAAAAACTTCGGCGCACTTGTTGGCATCTAGAAGTCGCCGCGCCGTCTAAGAGTAAAGCAAAGAGAGTGGAATCCAGAGACGAGAATTGAGACTCAGACTCCAACTGAGACGCAGAGAACATTGCGAACACTGTGAGATATATATTCGCATGGCATACTTTGAGGCGATGCGCCCGAACAGGGACGAACAGTACGTGGCGCTACTGGTGGGTACTTTACTTGATGATTATGGCGACGATAATGATGATTGGAATGGCTTTGATGGCGTTGAAAATGAAGATTGCGTGTAGTAGATTTCTTTGTGCTGTCCCCCACGATGTGTGTGTGTGTGCGTGTCCTGCTTTTCTACTATTTTCTGTTGCTTCATTTTATGTGCGTGTGTGTGTGCGTGTGTGTGTGTGTGTGTGTGTGTGTGTATGGGTGCTTAGGTTAAGGTAATGCTTACAACTACACACTATCAACATTTGATTTTATTACGCTCATTTGTATTCTAACACACATACACTTACACATAGATATATTGATGGCGCCCAACGTGGGCCCCAAATAGTGCGTCTGTGCGTCTGTGTGTGTGTGTCCGCCTGGTCAATTTGGTGCCCATAACCACTAAACTAAATTATGAGAATAGATCTCAAAAGCAACAAGAGAACAAACTTTGACCTCACACTGCGAACGCACCATGGACCAAGGAGTCAGGACGCAAAAGGCGGCAGGGAGGAGGGAGGAGGCGAATGCTGGCGTTGTGCGTTGACGTCGCCATCCATCGCTAACTGTATCGTGGCACTGAAGGCCACACGGCGACTTTTGCCGGCTGGCTGAGTTTATTTATTTATTTTTATTTTTTTTCCTTCTTTTTTTTTTTCTGGCTCGACTCAGGCCAGTGGCTCTTTCAGTGGCTGTGGCTCTTGCTGTTGCTGTTGCTGTGTCGAGCGAGTGAGGAGTGGGAGGGCAAAGAGACCAGGACAAAGACCAAGAGCAAGCCAAATCGCCAACTTCTTTTGAGCAGTTAGTAACTGTTAAGACGTCGTGGTCGTCTCGTCGGTCGTCATTTTCGCTTCATTTGTGGGTTTTGCTTTGTTTTCGCTTCTTCTTCGTCTTCGTTTTCGTTTTCGTTACACGTTCTCGCAGTAGTTTTCTCTTCTCTTCTGTTTGTGTCTCGACATTATTTTTTTGCCGGCTTGCCTCAGCCGTTTGCCGGCAAGGTGGGCTGACTCACAGATGAAGGCCGCCGCCGCAACAGCAACAGCAACAATAACAATAATAACAGTTAGTTGGCTTGGACAATCGGACTTCAGTCGGACAGGGGCAGGACGTGTTGCTTGTGTTCTTCTTCTTGTTCTTGTTCTTGGTTTTGTAACTGGGACTCTGAATAGGAATCTGAATATAAATGTGAATGTGAATGTGAATGTAAATGTGAATGTGGTTGCTGTGATTTACGTGCAGTTTGATGTTATGTTATCATAGATTGAGGCCTATCGTATAGTATACATACGTATATATATATATATATATGTATCTAGTCTAGTTGGTTGTTTCTCGCGGGCAACCGCAACACATAAGGCCTCAAAACAATAACAACAAATTAAAATTAAAATTTCCAAAAAAAAAAAAGAGTACACAAACACATGCAAATAAATTTACACACACACACACACACACGCACAAAACTCGATGGTTTTTTCGGATTGGTATTTTTGTGCGTCGCACCGTCGATTTCCCCTTTTCGACGCCAGTGGGTGGCAGCTCAACCCACCCATCGTTCCCTCCCCCTCGCCCACTCTCGCTCGCTCTCTCTCTCTCACTCTCTTCCCATACTTACTGCACATAGTTGTATTTTAGGTTTCTTTTTTTTATGCCCTTTACATTTTGTTGTTGTTGTTTTTTTTAAATTTTGTGCCATCGCACGGGGGTTGTTTGTGTGTGTGTATGTGTGTGCGTCTGTTTTCATATCTGTGTGTGTGTGTGCGGCAGAGACGCTGGCGTCGCAGCAGCGGCGGACGCAGCATGCAGCGGGGTTGGTTATGGGATTCTTTTTTTGCTCGCACACATGCAAACACTCGTACACACACACACACACACACACACACACACACATGCGCGCACACTCTTTTTTCGTATTTTTTTTTGTTGTTTCAACGTGTTGTTGTTGTTGTTGGTGCTGCTTTTGGTTTTAGCATTTTTCGTTTTTACTTTTTTTTTTTTGTTTTTTGTTTTGTTTGCGATTTTCCTTTCGACGCCGACGCCGACGCAGCCGTCAGCGTTGTTTTCGCAGTCGCAACCTTTTTTTTTAGCGCCGCACGCAGAATTAAAAAGAAGAAAAATAAAGCTAGTTGTTGTTCTTGCTGGGCGGAGGAGGGGAAGGGTGGTGATGGGAGGGAAGGGGGGTTGGCGGCGGCGGCTGCTGCTGCGCTATGACTATGCCACATGACGTAGGCCGCAAACCGGCGAAGCGGTAGGATGGAAGCGCAGGGTGGAAGGTGGCAGGCGGCAGGCGACAGGCGGAAGGGTAGAAGGACAGAGCATAGGCAGAGGCAGCATCAGCGGCAGCATCAGCGGCAGCGGCAGCGGCAATGCCATGGAAATGAGTAATGAGAGCGTTTAGTCCTCGTGTGTAGTTTAGCGGGTGATTTCGATGGCAGACAACGCTCTACATGCCACATGCTACGTGCTGCATGCTGCGCGGACAGTGGCGGCAATTATTTCGGGTTAGTTATTCATTTGTTGTTGTTGTTGTTGTTGTTTGTATGCTCTCTGCTCCGCTGTTGCACACAACATCCGGCCGAACAACACAGTAGCCAAATAGTAACAGAAGCAGAAGCATTCGCGTGTGCAGGAGTCAAAGCCAGCAAGAAACGGCGACGGCGACGGCTTCGAAATCATAGCATAACATTTGGCGCACTCATTAACGGGGATCCCGACGAGCACAAGGCGACGTCCCCCCCATCCCCCCGTTATCAATCTGTCTCACAGCATCTGTGGGTGTGTATGTGTGTGTGTGTGTGCCTGTGTGTGTGTGCGTGTCTATGTGCGTATGTAATAGCTTCAATTGTGTGCTAAATTTTCTATTTCATTGTCGCGCGTCCGTCGAACGACGCCGACAGCGAATTGCTTGCTTTGGTCGCAGCATCAACAGCAACAACAGCAACAACAACAACAACAAAAAGGAACAGCAGCAGCAGCAGAAGCAGAGCATCGCCTTCGTCTTCGTGCTTCGTGCTTCGACGAAGGCTTTTGCTTCGTGCGAGCTTCGTGAGCCCGCCTGACCCTTAAGCTCCGGGCAAAGCCGACGCCAACAACAACAACGCGAACGAAGACGAGGTAGATAGGCGAGGACGAGGACGACGGGACGACGGGACGAAGACGACGGGCCGAGCGCCACTCTTTAGCCACTGTAGCTGCGCTGCCGCATCGCTGCTCCTGCTGCTTCTGTTGCTGTTGCTGTTGCTGCCGGCTCGTCCTGTGGCTTGCCTTGGCGTTACTTGGCTCACTTCAATTGAGTTCCGTTTTTAAAAATAACGTTAGTTGCTGTTTGTTGCTCGTTACGTGCGCGTGTTGCGACGCGCAACTGAAAACAACCAACAGCCAAGTCGAATCGAATCGAATCAAACCAAACTAAATCAAATCAAAAATACAAAAACAGAGAACACAAAACCGAAAATAGAAAACATAACCAGAAACTGAACCAGAAACTGAAGCTGAACCTAAAGCTGAAGCTGAACCTCAAGCAAAAAGAAAGTTAAGGACATTCCACATCATCTGATTCTTCCAAAAAAAAGAACAACAAATTATTAAATAATTAAAGTTAGTGCAAAGCGAACAATATTGTTAGTTTTTTTCTTGTGAGAATAATATCGAGAATTCAAAAATAGTTTTTTTTTTCGTTCGTTATATTTTTTTGAAAGTGCGAAGGAAACACTGAAACTCGATTTGAAATCAAAACACAAAACAAAACAAAACGTGCAATAATAATATAGTTATCGAAAAACAAAAGCAAAGGAACAAAAGAAAGATTTCGCCTGGTGAGATTCAGTGAACGAAAGCAAAAGTGAAAGCTGCTGCTGCTGCAGGACTCCCCGAAGGAGGAGAGAACAGCCAAACGAAAACAAAGTGCAATTCAAAAACAGTGCAGACGGAACAAAAACCCAAACATGTAAGTGCCAGAGAATACTCCAACTCCAACTCCAACTCCGACTCCAAATCCCCTGACCTGACCTGACCTGACCGTGAAACAGTTCATTATACGATCTACAGATCGTGCCCGAAACTTATTGCTGTTGTCAATTGTTATATTGTAAAAAATATTGCTCAAAAACTAAGTTCAAAAATATTGCTCAAAAACTAAGTTAAAAGTTTAAAAATATTGCTCAAAAACTAAGTTAAAACTGCTGAAAGTTTACTTAACTCTTTTTGTACTTGATGCGAGCGATCTTAGCTAACATATATACATATATGTACATGCGATAAAGCAGCATGAAGAATGGAGAATCGAGAAACGAGGGGAACGATCGCTCTTACGATTCTCCTCATATCTTGCGCTTAGTCACGAGACAAATAGGCGCAACCGAAACTTGACTGCCTGACTGATTCTCGCCATATGCACGTATACACATATATACATATATACATACATACATACGTATCTAAGTATTATTCGAGCGTTCTCCCATTGAGGGAAACGAAACGAAACAAAAACGGAGAAAGTCGTTGAACTTTTCTGCGTATTTTTGGGCTCTTTTTAACTTTAGCTTTGTTTTCACAACGTTCGAATGTCTCGTCTTCCTTCTCTATGTGTGTGTGTGTGTGGGTGTCAACAACAACAAGATCTAACGATCTGAACTCAGGGCATTATTGATATTACACAAGGTATGCAAGCTCCTAACTCAGACACAAAGAAAGAGAAAGAGAGAAAGAGATCGTACGAGAGACAGAAAAGACAGCGAGAGAGAGAGTGAGAGAGAGAGAGAACGAGAACGAGAGATCGAGACAGGAGAGCTTAAGCTAAAACATATTACGTATACGCCACTTTTAGCGGCGGCTTTTGTTGTTTTGCCTGTTTTTTGCTGCGCGACTGCGGTCAATGTACGCAACGTTTCTTAGGCCTTCATCACAATTCGTGTCTCTGTTTGTGTGTGCGTGTGTGTGTGTGTGTGTGTGTTTGTCGCGGTGTCGGTAACCGAATGTGCAATCTACAACAATTAGAACAAACACATAAGTAGCAGAGAGTTATGAGAGTTCATTGCGATCGTATTTTGTGTTGTTGTTGTTGTCGTTGTTGTTATACTTAATATGTATATATATGTGTATATTGGCATAGCCATTTAGTCATTTGTGTGTTTTATTTTTTGTTAATCGAGGTCATGCGAAAGGTTCAAAAGTGTCAATAGCTTCAATATGTAATTGCAACAGGGAAAGCATAACAATCGACAAATCCCGACTAGACTATACCCTGAACCCTATACAATCAGTGCTTGCAAGTATGTGTGAGTGTGTGTGTATAGTGCATACTTTCTTAACTTCAATACGCCATATCTCAAGTGTTTCTCAACCGATTTCAATAAAATTTTCACATATTGTCATTATTTCGTCTAATATTTCAAACTGCATCTCGAAGTTTTCCAAATTTAAGATTTTGTTGTTATCGATAACATGTGTATATCGGAAACGGGGAAAGTTATCGAAACAATATCGACTCGGCTGTTCATGCCGATCAAGAATATATATAATTTTCCATATTCAAGATTTTGGTGTTATCGATAACATGTGTATATCGGAAACGGGGAAAGTTATCGAAACAATATCGACTCGGCTGTTCATG
This sequence comes from Scaptomyza reducta, assembly GCA_035044485.1. NCBI lineage: Eukaryota > Metazoa > Arthropoda > Insecta > Diptera > Drosophilidae > Scaptomyza > Scaptomyza reducta. The sequence continues at coordinate 206,157 of JAWNNV010000659.1, read as the reverse complement.
CCGATCAAGAATATATATAATTTTCCATATTCAACATTTTGTTGTTATCGATCACATGTGTATATCGGAAACGGGCAGAGTTATCGAAATTTTGATAAATAAACTTGTACTGCCTAGGGATTCGGCGAGCTTATGTACCAAATCTGGAGTCTCTAGCTCTTATAGTCTCTGAGATCGACGCGTTCATACATATAGACAGACGGACAAGGCTATATCGACTCGGGTTCAGGGTATAACAAGAAACGAACGTACAAATAAAAGTTTAAGTGTTTAAGTGTACAAAGGAAAAAAGGAAACTGATCTTGCATCTTGCATCCTGCATTTGTATTTAGTGTTCCGTTTTGAGACACGATTTTTGACTACTCTTCAAAAAACGCGTTTTTATAGGATTTTTGAATAAGGAATAATTATAATAATATTGAAATGGAATAAAACAAGCTGTGTGTGAGGTATTAACAAAATTCTTTTTTTATTTGAAAGGTCCAGGTATGCCATTAAGTATGGCATATGACATCATGCAAATGACAGCCTCAGCTTCTTCCGAATCCGAGTGTTCCAATTTTCAAAGACTCTTCCGCATAGATCGGGCTGCATTATCGTTTGTATTAACGAACACTCATTTTGATAAAAAAGTTTTATTATTTAAACGTATTGTTTAAGCGTGTAACTTGCCACGATGATTTAACATAAGCAACTGAATAATAAACAAATAATTTGACAGTTGTCACCCAAAACAAAATGGCCGCCACGTGCCGCCAAAATGTAAACCCTTTGAAAAACCCTTTATTTGTTTTGAAAATGTGTTGAGTTAGCCGATTTCATTCAAGTATCTGGGCATAGCCAAGACCGAAAAGGTCAAGACAAGTGGCAAACAACCAAAAACAAAATCCAGAAACTAAAAGTACTCAAAAAACAAAAACAAAAAAACAGTAAGAGATAAAAACTGGCAACACAAGTGCGAGACAAGCACAATTAAAAAATTAAATCGCCACGCATGAAAACAGAAAGAAAAGACAAAAAAAAACAGAAAAACAACATAAAAATTGAGTTCAGCAAACAGACAGAGACAAGAGACAAGAGTCAAGACGGGATAGCCTCAGTTGCATCGGCCCATAACCAAAACCCAAAGCCAAAACCATAAAAAAAAATAAAATAAAATAAAAAAAAAAAATAAAATAAAATAAAAATAATAAAACAAAACAGTTTGGTAAACAAAAAAATCAGCAAAAATATTGTACAGCCGAAACGAAAAAAAAACAAAAAGAAAAAAAAAGTGAAGCCAAAACAATTGCTGCAATTGACGGCAACTGGCAACAAGTTCCTCCTTCGCTGCGAGAGTCGTCTCAGGGCCAGACACGATCTAAAGATGAACAACTTCGATTTATTTAGGTTAATTCATGTCCCTATATACACACACACACACACATACATGTGCATATCTAAGCTTACAACAATGTACAGTTACGAGGCAAGGCGTTAACCAATCGCAAATCGGCAAATTACCATCAGCAGAAATTCACAAAATTGCAAATTGCAATAACACACACATACACACAATAACACATACAAATACAAATCGAAAACAGGCCAAAGAATTTTTTGGGTGGGCTTTTGTACATTTTTGTGGGCTACAACTTTCAATTGGCGACGACAAAAACCAACAACAACAACGAAAACTGAAAACGAAGCTGATAAACGCTTTGATATGCCCGTTGATCGTTGTTGTATTCTACATATGACATATGTACACATTTGCTTACATATATATATATATATATATGAATATATTTCATATTTCTTTATGTGTGCGTAAAAAAAGAAGAGTTGGTGTTGCACACACACACACACACACCAACACAGTGAAAGTTGTGTTGCACTGCAAGTGTTGTTGTTGTTGTTGTTGTTGTTGTTGTTGTTGCTACAGATCTCGCAGTGAACTCAATTTGCGCTGAGCAACAACAACGAAGAGTCGCAGCAAATGACAACAAATTTGTGTGTGTGTTTGTGTGCATGTGTGTGTAGCTGCGCTGCAGTTCTTCTTCTCCCTAATTTTTGGCTTTTTTTACTTACACATTTTCCCCAATTTCTGGCCAAAAAATAATATAATGTAAAAAAAAACAGAAACAAAAGGCAGCAAAATTTTCGTTCGTTCTCGCTTTTTGGTTATTCTATCAAATATATATATATATATATATATGCATGTATGTATGTATGTGTATTTCATTTACACACATATATGTGTGTGTGTATGTAGTTGTGTATTTGTTCGTTTCTGCTTATGCCAAAAGAAAGAGCCGCATGCGCCGACAACTGGCCTGCGCGCACATTTTTGGCGACTGCGCTGCCCGCTGGCGACTGCGCTGCCTGCTGCCCGCTGGTGTAATGTGCGCCGCCAGCGACGAATGACGACTGCAGTGAGGCGGCGGCGGCGTCGCTGATCGCTTCGCTGTGTGGCTGAGTGCTTCGGTTTTCGGGCTGTGCGCTTTGGCGTCGGCGTCGGCGTCGGCATCGCAGTCGGCGTCGCTGCACTCCAATGGCAAATCGCAAGCCCGAAAAAATTTCAAGAAATGTGCATGTGTGCGTGTGCATTGTGTGTACGTGTGTGTGTGTGTGTGCCTGTAAAAAAGTTGTATTCGCAACAACAAGAAAAAAGAGCAAAAACACATGCGGTAAATACACACACACACACATACATACACACACACACACACATACATATATGTATATATGTATATATAAAATGTCAGGGAATTCTCTGATTCAATTGGGCAGCACGCACACACACACACACATACAAGAGCAAGAAGAAGCAGCAGCAGCAATATCAGAATCATTTAACTGCATTTTTTCGGAACTCAGTTGAGCTTTTTAATTCGATCGGTTCAGTTACTAAAGTTAGTTCAGCCCAAACGCACAATTTCAATTTCAATTTCAAATTCAAATTCGAATTCGAATCGAATAGCAGCTGGAAAAGTTTAACTCAACTGCGCATGCGGATGCGAATATTGAGAATTGAGAACTGAGAATTGAGAATTGAGAATTGAGATCAGTCATAGACGGACTGAGCATCAATAGACAACAACGTGTGTCAAGTGCAACAAGTGCAAAGGATCAAAAGCTCAATATTTTATTTTATTTTTCATTTTTTTTTTGTTTTCAAGTATATAGAGAAGAAAAGCAAAGAAAAAAAAACAATTAAAACTGTTTCTGGGTCAAGTGAAAAAAAATACCCAAAAAAAAAAACTCAATCCCAAGTATGGGACTTTGAGGACTGCTGAAAAGGACAGCGACAAAAAAAAAAGGATTTTTTTTTTAAACTTGGATTCTGTGTGAAGTGACACAAAATATATATATATAGTCAAAGTTCGCTTATAACGCGCCATGTGAACAACAACAACAACTACAACTAACTGGCACAACAACAACAAGCAGCATCGAAAGCTTCAGGTACGTTCCAATCCTAGTCAGAGCGAGAGAGAGTTCAAAAGATTCGAGAAGCAGCGACTTACAGTTGCTGCTGCACTCAAGGAAGTGCTGCATGCAACACAACTGTGTGTGTGTGCGTGTGTGTGTGGAGCTTTCCCCTTCCCACCGAACGCACACAGACACAAGAGAAGGACATTTGAGTCATGCAATGTGGGAGAGCAAGTTTTGGTC